>NWSH02000081.1:2866724-2890251 GCA_002382865.2 Heliothis virescens | reverse complement strand
TTAAAAAAGCTTATATTTTGACGCGTGAATTTTCGATTGAAAATTAGGGTACTTTTTTGATATTAAATGAATATCAGGTGAAAAAATAATGATTACAATTCCAAAAAATTAGAGTGTGTTTGGTACATACAAAGACAAGTTTTCACCAAATTTGGTAAGAAAAAAACTTTTTTTGTAGAAGATAAAAATAAAAAACCAAAAACTTAGTTTTTTGAATTTTCTACAAAAATTATGAGGTATGTGAAAAAAGTTGAAATACAAAAGTTGTAGATCTTTTTATTACCTACAACTTCGTCATTCAACTTTTTTCTATAGGACTTGTAGTTTCGCCGAAAATCGCGATAAACCGATTTTTACCCTTAAAAGCTCCCCCCCTCCCACTTCCCGACCACGAATGGAGTGGAATTTATTTTTTCTTCCATTTTTGTCATATTCTCTTCCATTTGGAATAGGTTTCATTCTACTATAATTTCTTTTTTATTCAAAAATTATCGACCCTGGTCTACTTTATTACTTATTGTAAAAATGAGAGTAACTTTGAAAAGTTCAGGTTCATTCGAGGGGCCCCCTGAGCTTGGGGGCCCCGGGGCACTGCCCCGGCCAGCCCCTTCGTAGCTACGCCACTGCTCAGTGTAATTTCGACACATTTTTTGTTGGCAAGAAAAATCGGTGGAATTTCGTTACTATAAACCACAATAAAACAAAACTATTAAAAAAGTGAATATATTGTAAATCATGTGGTATGCTTTCTCCAATGAACGTTGAAGCCAGTGTCGCGAAATAACTGGTCGATATCTTCTTTGTCCAAATTTAGTGATGCCTGTAACAAGATGGTCATGTTTTTAGTCGGTCACTATATAAATATATATATCGTGCATCGGAGAGCACGTTAATGTCGGTCCTGCTCCTAATCTCCCTCCGGTCGTGTCGGATTGTCGTCTCATCGGGTTATGAGAATGAGGGAATAGGGAGTGCTACTGCGCAGCTGGCTGATCTCCTTCATCATATTTGAACGAATATGGGAAGGACTACACTATGGGCAAAAAATACCAATTTTCTTTCCAGATTTAGTCAAGGGGTTAGAAGATTTCCTCCTAGAGAAATTAGACCATGTAGTTAATAGACTAATGATAAGTTTAACTTACGATAAATTCTTTTTTAGAAGGTTTGCCCGTGGATGTGTATGACAGAAGAGCATTTGCACCCGGCCTGAGAACAATTTAATAAAATTACTAGCTTTAGTTAGAAATTCATCTCCAACAACTGTTAACTGTGAATTTTCACATTCAATTTTGAAAGTAAAGAGTTCTTTTATGAAAAACGGACGTTTATGTTGTAGTTGAAAATAATCCAAAATGTTAAAATCGATGAAATCTTACCGTTGTGGCCTCAACCTGGTCTGTCTCCATCTGGGACGGAAATTGGTTTCCTGAAAATATTTCAACATAAGAAGATTTATTGCCAGTTTTAGCTAAAGGAGCTTCTTCCCGCACCTGGACAAAAAGCCTATATCATACTCTGATGATGATCTGATGAACTATAATATTGCCAAGTAACATCTTAACCAAATCTCAATATGATTGAGTGGGTACGCGGGCAGAAGTAACAAACAAATGATTTATTATGACCGATTTATTATGAAACAATAATAAATGTCTTTGTCTTTGTCTTTGCCTGACTTCATGGGTTTTCACATAATCTATCTAATATAAAATTACAGTAGATATAAATGCATGTGACAATATTTACTGCATTCACGCAAAAAACTGCTGGTCGGATTTTAATGACACTAAGCAGTAATATATCATAGACTCAAGAATTTTTTATCCGACTGCAAAAAGTAGGTAGCGTTTACAGGACACGGACTTTCTTTTAAGGCATTATATTACATTTTGGTATTATTTTATCTCACACACGAAAGTATGGCTCGCACGGTTTCATAAGATAACAATTATACTAACCTCATGTTCAGGTTCATGTTCTTGTTCATGCTCAGTGACGTCTTCTCTGATGGTCGGCCGATACAGCTCGACCACAGTGCGCGGCGCCTGCTATATTTACAAACCAAACATTAGGGTATATTCAAAACTGCCTCGTTGGTCTAGTTGTTGCATAGGCGACTGCTGTGCACGAGGTCTCGGGTTCGATTCCCGGAACGGGCCGAAATCGCTTTGTGGGTTTTAGAAACTTTCACAAAGCAGCGCGTTAATGTCGGTCCTGCGCCCGATCACTCTTCGGTCGTGTCGGATTGCCGTCCCATTGGGTTATGAGAGTGAGGGAATAGGGAGTGCACCTGTGTCAGCGCAAATACTTGTGCTTATAATATGTCCTGCGCAGCTGGCTGATCTGCTTATATGAGAACAGCCGCCGTGGCCGAAATCGGCTGGGACGCCATCATCATCATATTCAAAACTCAAAAACGTCTATCCAAATTAGGCTGATATGTCAGCACTTCTCGAACGTCAAAAACAAAAGACAGACTGAAAATCGTACACCCTTCATCGTCCTATGTGTTTTTGCTGGGTCGCAACAAACTCCCCAGTAAGAGGCATTGTTATAGACACACATGCAAAGCGCGGTGAGTAGGGGCAAATCCCCCAACTTGGGGAAGGCCTTTGTCAATTAGTAGCCGTTTTAGGCTACGATGAAGACGATGAAGAGGTGCACTCTCTATTCCGTCATTTTAATAGCCCTATAAGAAACCAATCAACGACTGAAGGGAGACCAACTTCCAGAGTCCGGGCCGATTTATGAAAGTTTCTTAAAACCCACAACGTGATTTTGGCCTGACCCGGGATCCCAAGGATCCATGTACAGCAGCATCTACCTACTAGACCAATGAGGCAAACTAAAAAAATGCTGATTGGTACTAACATGTTCAGTTCTTTCTATATCGTCCCTCAATGTGGGACGGTATATCTCAGATATGGTGGGTTCAGGAGTCTCCGTCTCAGGGTGCGGGGCAGTCAGAGGAATTACTTCTTCTAAGTTCTCTGGATTCTCATGGCTTTGACTGCAATAAAAATGCATTAAAATAACTTAGTAATCCTCCCATGGTCTATGCGGGTTAGTAGTTCGCAACCAATTTCAAATGTGTTTACTTTATGATTTGACCACAAATAAGGATAGCGACAAAACCTATAGGAACGGTTTTACCCAAGTTCTTACTAAAGAGAAGAGTCATATTTCAGCACTAAGCTACCTAACGTCTAGACTCTACCAAAGCAGAACGGAGAAGAATTTAAAGCGCTAGCATAGCATTTCGTTACTCAAACATCTCGTCTTCTCGGTCTCTGTACGACCTACTCTTATAGGGTCTCATAGGGTTATATAAAAACATCTCCGCTTTGTTCTTTGGTGACGTCTACATGTTATCGTACTCACCGCCATTGCCCATAGTTGGGCTTCTTCCTGGTCCTCCAATCACTCCTCACGAGGGTCTCAAACTGGTTGCTATCAAACGTGTTCTGTGCTTCTTTATAGTTCACGTTGATGTTCACTTTGTTACGCGATTTCTGTTCTAGCTCTCGGTCTAACTTCTGGATTATCGACTCTTTTGATGGCGTTGAGGTTGTTTGGTATGCTATTATAAAAAAGGGTTATTTCTTAACATCGTTTATTACATACTAAGCTCTATAATAAAATACAAAAAACTAACTAGGGTATTAAAATGCGTGAAAACATAATAACTTATTAGAGATGGAAATCTAAGAAACGAATTATGGAAATCTAAGAGAGTCTAGGCTAATAGACTAAATTTTTACTGAATCACACGCAGTATACAGTAAAGAAGGGCAAAAGAAAGAAAATACGTTTAACTGAGTGGGCAAAGATACATAACATAAGTCAGGCAGGAATCTAAAACATGAAGTGGAAAATAAAATATGCATCAAATCACAATTCATAAACACGCAGTAAAATTATATATAACAACTGCTCTGTTCTGTATTTTTGCGAAAGACAAAAATCCTTAGGTAAATATAATGTTAGGACTTTGAAAAATACCGTACCTCTAAATACTTTAGTATCAAGTTTCCTAGTCTCCTCGGGAAACTCTCTGATGGTGGTCAACTTCTTCCTAGGAGTTTTGGTCTTTATAGGTCGTTTCTCAGACTTCGGCTGCTGCCATACTGTAGGTGTTGGCGCATCCCCTACCTCTACTGTTGCTACTTCGGCATCGTCGTCTTCCTCATCCTCGTAATTATCTTCAAGTTCTATTTCTTCTGGTTCAGCCGGAATTGGGTGGCGGACCTAGAATGGTATGGTTGTATTTTTCAATTAGGTACAGTCTTTGGCGGTCCGCAACTAAATTCAGAGAAGTATGTGACTTATACCTAAATAATGATTTCTGCTTAGTGACTAGCGAAATGTACCGTATTGACAAAAACTTTGGTGGAACAGTACCTTCATAACAAACTAACATGGTTGCCTTTCTTCTTTATCATTTTTCAACTGCCTAATTTTTGGAGCATCATACTCAAGACAACAAAACCTATCTAAATACCAGAAAATTTACCATTCCTACATACAGTACGTAGACAAAAGTTACCGGTGCGCAAAGCAAAGGATATGCTGTCCTGGGTCTCCTTTGCGTGTGAATAGGACAGGGCGCTAGGGGCCCTGACACCAGGGTCCTCTGACCCAGCATATTGGTGTGGGAGAAGTCGCACACGAGGAGTAAGCGGGATTGGTGGGCCCCGTGACGGACGGCGCCGCAGCCAACCGCTTGGAGATTCCATACAGCTAGTTGGCTGAAGTGGCCCCATACAGTTCCTCTGCAAATTTTGAGTAGCAGGTTAGCTGGTGAAGAAGGTAAGTAAGATGCTGATGAAGGAATTAAAATCTGTGAGACTACGAGTATAGAATGAAATCTGTCAATCATAAGGTGAAGCAACGCTTCATAGGTAACGAATTTCTCCGTGTTTCGGAAGGCACGATGAGTCCCCGCTGCCATTTTTACATATTTGGCAGTCGTAAAAGGTACCTATTCAGAAGACAATAAGACTGACAACCCATCTTACCAAGGGGTATCTAGTTGCAAGGTCAGATAGGCAGTTGCACCATGTAAAAAACTGTTACTCAGTTGGACCCATTAAGACTGGAAGACGACCATTACGTAGTTGGGAACGGCTACTATAAGAGATGAGAAAACTGCATACTGTACTGCATAGTTTAACTACAAAATTACTTGGCAGTAAGTCTGAAAGGCGCGGTGAGCTGTTTGGGCTGCACGCGCCTCCTCTCTCCCCACCACGCGTCGAGCACGCGGCGTATCGCCCGCTGCGCGCTCAGCTCGTCAGACTCGCTCGAGCGCCGCCATCGGACCTCGCCTACTGTCTGACCCGCGTAGGGGTAGCGGACTAGAAGACAAATGGGGCTTTATAGAAGAAAGCCTAGCCTAACTCTTAGATCCATTTTCATCGACAACATAAATATCAGACCCTGATAATTCGTGGTAAACAGGTGTTTTAAGAGAACTGACGTTGTTGTCGGCAAACTTGGACCTTGGGGGAAAAATATAGGCCACTGATATTTGATAAGTAGAGAGCTTATTGCACGACATCTTTAAAAGAAACACAAGAAAGCTGCGAAAGTGTAGCAATTTTGCGAGCTATAATTTTACTGCTACTAAGAGAAATCTTTTTTTATAATGCAGTTAAGAAATTGGTTTGTATTTGTACCTGTCGCTCTGCAATCATCATGTACGAAATGACACTGGTCGGCTAGTCTCTGCGCTAAAACTGCCAGCTCACGGTCCCATTCCTGTAATAGGTACAAACGTGCATTTCCACCACCAACATTTATCAAAATACTTAGGCATACTTAGGTACTAATACCTATTATAAAGCAGAAAAGAGCGCGATTTGAAAAAATATTTCAGCGTTAGACATCCCTTTTGACGAGCTAGACTATAGGCTATCTTTTTATCCAGGTGCGAGGAGTAGTTCTCACGGGACACCAGGGAAAACCCCATTGTAGATTCTTAGGGTAAAAATATTCAAGACAAAAGTCTGTCTGTCTGTCCTCCGAGGCCTTGATATTTTCAAGAATGCAGAGGCATTCTTCTACAAATGTTACAGATTTCATCACTTACCACCAGCATCATAATTTGAGGTTTTGGTAGGTGCACGCCACCGCGGACCCTTTCGTTGCCGGCAGCGATTCGCTGGCGACGTCTGACAAAGTTAAAATTAATACTTATACCTAAGCAGCTTGGTTAATTTAGGATTATAAGCACAAGTTTCACAAGTTCCATGATAAAGTTCTAGGTAGCTATTACTGCCGTAGACAAGCAGACAAAATTTAAAATATATCTATAGCACTATATGCCAGATACTTATTTAAACTCTACCTGGAACCTGTGAAATTGGCGGTAAATAATCTATATTCTGTTGAGTAAAATTATCGACAGTTTAAACAACAATTCGTCGTCTTAGAGTGAAAACCTCAGAAATGCAATTTTTTCCCCATTTTTTTTTATCTCGTTTCTAGGAAGATAACTTCGCAAAGAACATCCTACATGTTCCTCCTGAAAAGTCATGTCTCTTACACTTACGAGGTTTTCACTCTAAGGCTCGTTATAGGGCTAGCTTGTTCTTGATGGTAAAGATCCCGCAAAAATAGCAACAAATCAAAACCGCAACAAGCTATAAACTTTTTTCTTTTTTTTTGACGGGGGGAAATCCATCCTCATGGACATCCTCCCCCTGGGGAGAGGCGGAGGACTCCTACCGGCTGTCACCACCCCGGTGTCTCTGCTCGCACGAGCGCGCGGGGCCGCGGGAATCCAGATTCTTCCGCAGCAAACAAGCTATAAACCTAAGTCAAGTCTTTCAGTGTATTGAAAAGTTACCTGTTGAGATAATGTGTGATGAAGTGCTTCAAATCATTCGTGAATTTAATTTGTGTGTAGCGCTCGCAGGAAGGTCCAGGGCCCGACTGAAATCGTCATTTAATATAAACAAATCAGCATTTACAAACACTTTGTATAAAATGTAAGGACGAAATTATGTACAGTCGACAGCAAGTCAGTGTAGGTACACAAAGCTGTCAAATTTCTTCGATTGATTTTCAACCTTGCCACAATATGTAGTGGAAGGTTAATGTTCGATTGGTAAAATTTGACAGATTTTGGGTACACTGACTTGCTGTCCACTGTACAATCATCAGAGCTTGATTTTAGCTACGGGCTGTCTCAACCGTTCATGAACGAAATTGATTTTCTTTTCGAGACAACTTGAATCAGATATCCTTAAAGCCATATTTATAACCGATACAAATACCTATTATAAAGCTGAAGAGTTTGTTTGCTTGAATTTGGTAGGTAAGCTCAGCAACTACTGGTCCGATTTGAAAAAATCTTTCAGCGATAGACAGGCCATTTGCCGAGGAAGGCCAGGTGCGTAGAGTAGTTCATATTTAACGCGGGTGAAACCGCTGGCAGAAGCTTAATCATAACATAAAGCATACATCAGGAAACTGGCAAGCAACATGTCGTCCCTTCCCCTGGCAAAGTCTCCGGTATCTGACGGCGCAGTACTGATGCTCCTCAGGTATGGCCACCACCAGGCTCGTCAGAAACACCCACAGCAATAACCAGCGGCACATGATTGGTTTAGCTGGGGAAGAAGTATTAATTTGAGAAACTTTTAAGACCTGTCGCCTCGAAGGTTCGATTGCTAGGTTTGGCCGAAATCGCTTTGAAGGTTCTAAGAGGCCAGAAGCTAGTGAATGGATTAAAATTTAGGTTGGATATGTCGTCTTCAGTGTCCGAAGATTTTAGAAGGTTGCAGGATTGTTCGTAAGATTTACTGCGGCTCTGGTACACAAAGGGCGGAGAAAGAACACGGTGTTTTTGAGTTAGTAAGAGCTTGACACTCCCTCGCACTCTCAACGGGAGGGGGTCATTTGATGATTCCCCATCAAATAAAAAGTGTGAAGATTTTCAAGTTATGCAAGACGTAGGTAAATTACGGTGTGATTTGCTCACTTGGATACCTCTAAACCGCTAATCCACCTCTGAGGTCTTTACCAAAGGATTAAACTAGATACGGATAAAATACTACTTACTTTATGTGGTAAAATTCGCGGCGGGTGGTCCCATGATTAAAGGCCCCATGGAGACCCTGCTACTGTCTCCATAAGCTGAGTTTGCTGTCCCCAACATGTTTTACAAGACAATACCAAATAAAACTTACCATTTACTATAGAAACATAAAACTGCAATAGCACATAATAATATAAATAAAAACGCAATAGATTATAACAAAAATATGACAATACTACATTACTTTTACGTAAAAATATATCAAAAGTATATCAGCGGTAGGATTTACGGCTGTTTACATATCCTACAAAACTGACACATTGCCGTCATGAGAAAAGAAGGATTGAAAAGAGTTTTTTTAACTTATCTTAAAGGAGGTTTTACGGCAGAATTTTGTATCATGCATTAAGTCTGCCGAAAGAAGAGCTCGTGGCTCGTGCCGAAAGAAGTTAAAGTTAAAACGCTTAGCGCGGTCGGTCCGTGGATTGGTGACCATCTTGTCATAGCGAGTTCTTCCGCGTTTCGGGAGGCACAAAAACTGGTGGGTCCCACAGGTTGACAGTCGTTACGGGTAGTCACAAACTAGAAAGTCTGACAACCAGTCATACCAATTGGTATCGGGTTGCCCGGGTAACTGGGTTGTGGAGATCAGACAGGCAGTCGCTCCATGTAAAACACTGGTTCTCAGCTGCATCCGGTTAGACTGGAAGCCGACCCCAACATAGTTGGGAAAAGGCTGGGCAGATAATGATTTAAGTCTGCCAAAAGTTTGGGCGGATGCCTCGGATAGGTGCCGAGCCTTAGATAGATGCCCAGCGTCGGATAGGTGCCTGGCCTCGAGTAGGTGCACTAGGGACCATATCCACATTACGGAACATGTTCCATTGTTCCTCAACAATAACGTGCTGAAGTAAATGTTGTAGAACATTGTGTAGGCCGTGTTTCTTATAGAAATGGCGACAGAGAAGACATAAGTATTAAGAGGAGAACGGACAAAATGTTCCCTAGTGTCTGCTGGGCTTAACTCATGCTGTGGGCGGCAGGACACAGTTTTAAAGAAAGTCTGGCAATTTCCCCCTTCAAACTTAGACGAGGAATAAAATAAGGAGTTTTATCAAGTAGTGATGAGTCGGAATCAGCATTAAAATAAATAAATAAATTGTTTATTTGGTAAAAATATGCATTAACCATATTTGTACCATGTTGTACAGACAGCACATCAAGTTACCACAATCTGTCAAATTTCTGCAATAGATTTTCCACCTTATCACAATGGAGGTAGGTTAATGTTCGAATGGTAAACTTTGACAGATTCGTATACGTTGACCTGCCGTCGTCTGTACTTTCTTCTGCGTCCGTTAACGTTGGTCGGTAGTCGGTACCTTCTCACGAAATTTCAAAATATACTTTGTGCCTGTATTGTATGATACAGATTAATATTGGCGCGCAAATATGTTAAAAATTAAACAAAAGACATTCTGCTTGATATTTTTATTGCGAATTACAAATACTTACCTTAATATTTATGTTCATATATTTACATCTTAGCCTTAACCTACATTAATAATATATTTGTTTTGTTTATAGGTCTAAGCAATTTGTTTGATTGTTAACGATTCAGTATGTTTAAGGTACAAACGACAGCAGGTCACGGTACCCGAATCTGTCAAATTTTACCAATCGGACATTTATACCTTCCACTATTGCGTTAAGGTTGAAAATCTATTGCAGAAATTTGACAGATTGTGGTAGTTTGATGTGCTGTCGTCTTTACCTATTATTATTATTTTTGTAAATTGTGTGGAAATGATATTTGTCCTCAATAATAAAATGGGTTCGTAAATATTTCAATTGAGCCGAGTAGGTGTAGTTAGAGGCATACGACAAGCATTAATTTAGCCTTTTAGGTACAGACGACAGCACATCAAGTTACCACAATCTGTCAAAATTCTACAATCGATTTTCAACCTTATCGCAATGGGGGTAGGTTAATGTTAGATTGGTAAAATTTGACACATTCGTATACGTTGACCTGCTATCGTCTATACATTAGATAATGGCTCCTCAGAAGTAAATGTAAGATAAGTAATCAACTGCAATTTCAGTATTCTGTTTACATAGCACTTGTTTTGGTAGCGATAGCAAATCCTTTTGTACCTATACCTATGCTTTGTTTTTACAACGCATGCAAACAGCAAATCACGGTACCCGAATGTGTCAAATTTTACCAGTCAAATATTAACCTACCACTATTGTGATGAGGTTGAAAATCTATTGCAGAAATTTGACAGATTGTGGTAACTTGATGTGCTGTCGTCTGTACAGACAACAGTAGATCACGGTACCCGAATCTATCAAATTTTACCAGTCAAATATTAACCTACCACTATTGTGATGAGGTTGAAAATCTATTGCAGAAATTTGACAGATTGTGGTAACTTGATGTGCTGTCGTCTGTACAGACAACAGTAGATCACGGTACCCGAATCTATCAAATTTTACCAGTCAAATATTAACCTACCACTATTGTGATGAGGTTGAAAATCTATTGCAGAAATTTGACAGATTGTGGTAACTTGATGTGCTGTCGTCTGTACAGACAACAGTAGATCACGGTACCCGAATCTATCAAATTTTACCAGTCAAATATTAACCTACCACTATTGTGATGAGGTTGAAAATCTATTGCAGAAATTTGACAGATTGTGGTAACTTGATGTGCTGTCGTCTGTACAGACAACAGTAGATCACGGTACCCGAATCTATCAAATTTTACCAGTCAAATATTAACCTACCACTATTGTGATGAGGTTGAAAATCTATTGCAGAAATTTGACAGATTGTGGTAACTTGATGTGCTGTCGTCTGTACAGACAACAGTAGATCACGGTACCCGAATCTATCAAATTTTACCAGTCAAATATTAACCTACCACTATTGTGATGAGGTTGAAAATCTATTGCAGAAATTTGACAGATTGTGGTAACTTGATGTGCTGTCGTCTGTACAGACAACAGTAGATCACGGTACCCGAATCTATCAAATTTTACCAGTCAAATATTAACCTACCACTATTGTGATGAGGTTGAAAATCTATTGCAGAAATTTGACAGATTGTGGTAACTTGATGTGCTGTCGTCTGTAGGTACCTAATTGTAGTCAACAACGAAAGTCTTTCATTCGTTGAACAATCGATTTCTATATTAGTTTTAGGGTGTCTTGTATGAATTTTAATGATTTAAGTCTGTAGGTCCTTTATTTAAATCCCATTTTGTTACTGATGGCAGTTCAAACACTGAAACTAATTATAAAGTAAACACGCATGCCCAGCGCGGTGAGTATGGGCAAATCCCCCCAGCTTGGGAAGGCAGTAACTTATTATGGCCGCTACGACGATAAAGTACTGGCGTCCCTATATGTATAGTCAAATATCATTAACTAGCTTCTGCTAGCGGTTTCACCCGCGTCCCGTGGGAACTACTACGCGCATCTGGATAAAAAGTAGCCTATAGCCTTCCTCGATAAAAGGGCTATCTAACACTGAAAGAATTTTTCAAATCGGACCAGTAGTTCCTGAGATTAGCGCGTTCAAACAAACAAACTCTTCAGCTTTATAATATTAAGTATAGATAAGTACTTATATTTTATTGGAAATAGGAAGTTTTCGTTCATTTTAGCTGCCACAAGTCAAAGAATTTGAATAAAACTCACAAGTAAATAAATACTGTTTTAATAATTTAAATCTTTTTATTAACTGAAATAAATCTTAAAAAATAATTGTTTAGCACTGAAATTCACTTAAGCGTACAATACTATATATATTTAGGTATAAATAATTCCTTAAAGCAAAAGAAAAAAACATGTTTTATAAAATAAAACTACGATTTAAACAACAATGATTAATTTAGAAAGATTTAAATTTTTAAAACAGTTCAAATTAAATTGCCGTATCTAAATTATTATTCAAACATTATCAATAAGTGAGATTTTATTTATTACATTTAAATAAATGCATGTTCAATATAACATGTAAAATCATACGATTTTCATAGAAAATTAAGATTCATATAGCAACTCAAGTTTTTTTTTACAATATGGTCATATTACGTGAATTTAATGAAAATTATACCATAATAGGCATGACGACTAAAAAAAATTAATTAGTCCGTCTTTTAGATTATAAAAAAATATTGCATACATATTTTTTCGTTTTTCATCTAAACAGATAATTACGAAGTTATAGACCGTTGAAATTGCGCGTGACGTCACACCTACGTACGATTTTTGCATAGGCGTGACGTCATGACCCCCCACTCCTGAACTTTAATACTCATTATCTTTGTTATTATTTATAGTATTTCAAAAACAAAAAATACGTGTCCAATATTTTGCAATAATCTAAATTACGGACTAAATGGATTTGCTTATTTTTTACCCTGTCGTCATGCCTATTATTTACTTGAATTCTAACACGAGTCATTAGAAAAATCAAGCCTTTGTTTAACATTTGTCTTTTTTACGATTACCAACTATATTTTGCGATTACAATATTGTTTTACGATTACAATGTTTACGTAAATACATTAACTCGTGTTTGAATTAGTTTCACAAAAGGCTGTTTGTAATTTACCCAATATTTTGTATCACTGCAGTCATAGAAATAATTTTACACAGACGAAATATTTATTACATATTTACCAAGCGAGTATTATATAATGGCATACAATAGAGAGCTTTTTATACTCAGCAGGGTTCATATGTATGTAGATTTTAACATAATAGTATCCAATACATTCGAGGTAATAGAAAATTATTGCATTTTCAATATGGTTTCTATATTGTAATTTCGTTCGAAAAAGTTTCAATACCTCGCCTGTGAAAATATTTTCGTCACTGCGTATAATAAATTAACAATTCAATTTATGCAATAATTTATTAATTTAAAGAAAAAGACATTCTGTTTAAACACTGAGATCATTTTGACTGTTAATTAATTATTTCATTAGTATTTAATTTTTTTAAATACAAATAGGTCACAATTTTTGTTGCAAAATGACCATAAATAGAAATATTTCATTGCTGCAATAAAAAAGTAAAAAAAGAAACGGAAAAAAATATTACAATTATCATTTATTTTATAGAATATCGATACTTTTTACAAATTCGCGATGATATTAATTATCATAATTAATTAATACTAAATAAGGCATAAAAATATTTATGTTGGACTAAAAACGATTTATTAAGTTGCGTACAAAGTTAGCTCATATTATCAATAATTATTATTATTTAGATAAAATACGTCTTTTACATCTAAGGCTATAATACAAAATATGTGTGTGAATGTTGTGTCTAGCTCATTATACAGGTTATTGCAATAAAGTTCATTATTTAGCAACAACGTGCAGAACATTCAAAAAGAACATTAGTAATTTTCGTGTCGAATTTATAACTTGTACCTGTGAAATAAATATATTAAGTATAATACTTTAAGATATTCTCTCTAAAATATTTATTATAATTATGTGAAGTTGAAATTCCGAATCAGTCCTAAGTTAAATCGCACAGATTGACAGTACAATCTATGGATCAACATAGCCTAAAATACCGGAATTTTGACTTTTTGATTTGAAGTACATTTGGTGGATCTCTATTTTTAGTTACCAGACTTCCAAATAATTGGTTTAAGTCTAAATTGAGTTTAATACATATATATTAAATTAATATTTAGTCTGAAGATGTCACTCACTGATTAGACAAGAATGCTTCTATACAAATATTTTTACTGAATAATTATAAAATTGCATTCACATATTTTAATAAAGTAGCCAATAATTACTTTCAAATAATTCTGTAAAACCCAACACAACATTCACCAACTAAATGCGTTCACACAAACAAACATAAAATACATTATATTTTACATAATTTACATGTCAGTCGTAATAAAAATATGAATATCGTAATCTTACTCGAAGCGACGCTATTTACATCTAATTAATTTTAATATGTAGTAGTGACTTTACGTATAGATAATATTACTTATTATTTTTTGTTGTTGGTTTAGAAGTTATTAACTGGATTTTAGAATTGACAGTTTTTGATAGAATCTATATTAGAACTAGCTGTTCCACTGCGTCCCGATGGATCTACTTCTTGTACCCGGATAAAAAATAACCTTTCGCTTTTAAGCCAGCTGTGTACCGAATTTCATTTAAATCGGGTCGGTAGTTTTAGCATAAAAGCCCAACAAAGAGACAGACGGACAGAGTTGTTTTCGTATTTATTATATTTGTAAGGAATAAAGACGTGGTTCACTGACATTTGCGGTATCACCCTCACATTTAGAACAATTATCTTAATAAATCTAGTTTTTACTTTAGTTAAAATAGCTGCCAATACATGAGCAAGTCGAATTCAATAGAAAAAGAAAAATGTAAGAGATCGCAACCACTGGTTTTCCCAACGAAATACTTTTACTATGTTAAGGTGAATGCGACGCCTAGAAGCGGGAAATTCAAATATAAAATGGTTTTTTCATGTTTTACCTAAGTTAACATTAAATATGAGGCGTGATCTTATGATTGGCGATTATAATATCCCACAAAGTAATTTCTGATGTCCTTGTTTAACTCCGAAACTTCTTATTATGAACTATAAACTGACGAAACTATGATATTTCGCAATAAAACGTTTTTTACAGTTACATTTAAATTGTAAGAAGTTTCTGAGTTAAACAAGGACATCAGAAATTACTTTAGATAAGATCACACCTCATATTGAATGTTATCTTAGGTAAAACATGAAAAAATCATTTTATATTTGAATTTCCCGCATCGCAGGCATCGCATTCACCTTAAGTATAACTTCTGAACCAACAACAAATTGTGATGATACGCATATATTACATCGTTGTTTCCATACATTCAACACTGACCAACGCATTATAAAAACTATTATAAAAAAAATTACTACGAGAAATATGTTTTTTTTTTTTACGTGAAAAATCTGTCTTTTACTTCGTGGTTATTTTGTAGGATGATGTCAATTTTTAGATAGATTCATTTTGAACACTCATTGTATTTTAAGAGTAATTATAATTTATTATAACTTCTACGGCCAGTTTCGCAAGTCCCAGATAGAGTTCTAGATAGCTATTTGACAAATCTCAGGCAGTATCTGTCGGATAGCTATTTAGAAATGTATCTTACCTGTGAAACTGACGCCTAATCTGCCATCGGAAAAATTAAATGTATAGAGATTTTATTCCCATATTTTTGCAGAGTTCATGATAGAAGATGTAAAAATATTACATAATTAAATATTAATATTTATCTTTGATCGACATCACCCTTCAAAGCGCCATATAATCTTGCAAGCATTCAATTTGCAAGCTAAAACAATTAATTGAAAAAAAAAAATATCATATAAATTACAAGTCATCGATATTTTATCGATTTATCGACAACGCGACAACACTAGGACTAATATCGATTTTACTGGTGTGTTTTGCCACGTTGTTATTTATAATTTGGTAATAGATTCGGTGCCAATCAGTAACTACAATTGGCGAAATAATTGCCTGAAAATATAGTATTTTTCACAATTTAAATAAATGATTTTGCAAGGTTGCCAAAACAGATGAATATTTAGAAAGGAAAGGAAAACAGACTTCTATATCAAAATATTGGGATAAAAAGTTATTAAGCGTCGGCGCATTATTCAGCATCATTCCGAAGTCGACTATTATATTGTCTTGAGTCATGACCACTTTGTTATTTAAAATATTTTTTTTCATCATCATTCATATTCGTTTAATATTTATANTCAGGCACTGGGTTTCGTTATAAGGATGTCTAAAGATTTTAAGGAAGCTAAAACTATAAAAATTCTATATTGCACCTATGTGCGTAGCGTCTTAGAATATGGTAGTCAGGTTTGGAACCCATGTTATGATAAATATATCTCGCGTATTGAAAATATACAAATCAAATTTATAAAATATTTATGTTATCGCCTGAAGTGTACATATAGCTCGAGAGATTATTTGAAACTTTGTGCTAGATTCCATATACTGCCATTATCTTTAAGACGTGAGGTAGCTGATGTAACATTTATGTTGAGTATTATATCAGGCAAAGTTGACTGCCCTGAACTTCTTTCAGCAATTCGTTTTAATGTCCCCAATAGAATGAACTACACTCCCATTCACTTACCCTTAGTATCATCTAACTACGAACAGAATACATGTGTGTGGCGAGCGAGCAATACCATTAATAAAAAATTTAGACAGGCAGATTTTGATATTTTTGTCACTAGTATGCAGTCGGTGAGACGGATACTCAGTTCGGAGTTTTTTTCGATTTTAATTTTAACTAAGTAAGAATGTTGACACATAGTGTATTATTGTGCAGATATTTGTTCTTCTTATGCTGCATATACCTCACACACCTTGTTTTGTATACCATAGTTATTAGTGAGGACCTATTAATGGCTATCTGTTACAAAGCTTAGCCTCAATTATGTATTAAATGCTGTTGGTCTTCCAATGAAAAATAAATAAATAAATAAATATATTGTACAGACAGCACATCAAGTTACCACAATCTGACAAATTTCTGCAATAGATTTTCAACCTTATCGAAAGTTAATGTTCGATTGGTTAAATTTGACAGATTCGGGTAGGTTGACCTGCTGTTGTCTGTACCTTACTCGTCTGCCCAGCCTTTTCCCAACTACGTTAGGGTCGGCTTCCAGTCTAGAAGCAGCTGAGAACCAGTGTTTTACATGGACCGACTGCCTGTCTGACCTCCCTAACCCAGTTAACCGGGCAACCTGGCCCTGTCTGTACCTTACTATCAACACATTTTGAACAAGTCACTTTTTGCAACAAATTGGCAAAACACACCAGTTTCCATAAGCCCTTAAAAATAAAAATTACGAAATATAAATAAGAAAATGCAATGACCTCTAACACTAAGAACCCGGTCCAAAATTTCGAAGCATTATGATTTAAACATGTGGAGAGAAGATTATAAGTATACCACCGAAGTTGCCTGTAAAGCTTGAAATTACCCGATTTCCTGCACAGTAGGTAATAATTTTGCTGCTTAAAAATCTATTGCTCAGCTGAAGAGCTAAATTCAAACTCATAAGTAAGTCACATGTACTGTATTTTGAATATATTTTCTTTTTAATCAATTTTAAAAGATGGTAAGGTAAATATGCATTTTACGATTACCAACCTTTTTTACGATTATCAAACTAAGTTTACGATTACGAAAGTCGGAGAAAGTGAGGTCATAAATAAATATTTTAAATTAGAAAGAATTCAGCTTTCTTACATATTATTTGATAGAATCTGTCATTATTGAACTAGCGTAATTATTATTTGTGATATAACATGATATACATAATCTTCTCTCCACAATTCTAAATCATAATATATTTTAACAGTAATTCCAATATAAACTGCAACTAGCTTCCTAAACGTGAAACCTTCAAAAGTGATACAAATTAGAGTATTTTGGCAACTTTCATATATGGAAGTGTAATGGTTAGGTACTTATTACTACTGTTTTTTTCTTAGTATCATTTTATACAAAAAACAACTTTGTCGATGATTTTTGTAGCGTGGTTTTTGTAACGGTACAAATTTTGTTAAAGAATAGTGTTGGGAAAAAATTTAACGACTTCATATTTTGATTTATCATGTTAGTTTGTCGTTATTTTTCAGCAGTCTTTATTTATTTTCTTTAAGCATCTTACTACCCTTGCTTTAGATACTACATTCATGTTTATCTCATTTATAACATTTACTAAAGTGTTTTTTTTTATCGATAAAATTGGATATCGATAGTTTTTAATCTCTATCGATTTTTTTTACAAAATTTGTATCGTTACATGTAATAATGGCTAGATCACGCGTGTTTGTCCAACTGGGCATTAAGTCATACAAACGATAGAATAACTGAGTATTATTTATAAAATGTTACACTTTGAGCAATGCACTACTAGTGTTCTATGTACAAAGTTCAATACATACATTGTCTATATACATCGGTGTCCGTATCTGAAACAAGAAAAATAAATTATTATTAAATTACTCTGTGTCAAATTTTCTCATTTTTTTCAACTGATTTGGGTCGGCTTTCAATGTAATCAGATGCAGTTCATTATGAGTCTTTTGCATGTCACAAAACTCACAGTTTATCTTATTTTCTGGGTAGTACAATGCGCTTTGGTAAAGTTGTTTGTAACATTATGACGGCATTCTAGAGGCATGTTCATGCCAAAGGTTATTCTAAATTGACGTTGTCGATCGGGCGGGCACACAGTGGCGGGTTACCTGTGCGGCGCGGTCAGTGATGCCGGGGCCGCTTGGCGACGCTGGCGGCGTGCGGCGCGTGGTGCCCCAGCGTGACGAGCGCGGAGGCCACGGCCAGGCCCCCCAGGGGCGGGGCCCGCCCGGTGCCCCCGGTGGGCAGGCGTACTAGTAGGGATAGAACTGCTGCGCGACCGGAACGACACGGTTCCAGTGCTACTGGGGCCGGTACGCCTGAACCTGAAACGACAATTTTATGACACAATTCTTTTTCAGCGGATTTCTTTTTACTTGAACCCTAGAGATATTTCATTAATGGAATCTCGTTTAGATACCTAATAATACCCTAGCGGGTCCGACACGGTTTTTGAAACACATTGTTTTACCTACTACGGAAATATACCATAACTGCGTAGATTTTATCACAAGCATTGTCAAAAACGAAACGTAAAAAAACTTAATAAAATTATATCCACCCACAGATTATAATTAATCTCTAACTCAAAACCAAGTCACTCTATATAATTATTCCCAAAAAAGACATTCTACGTATAACACACGTAATATGCTATTAAAATTTGCACAATACTCTACAAATAAGTACAAACCTGCCCCACCCTTCTCAAGCTCGACGCACACTTGGCTGAAGGGCCGCGAAGCCATCTGCTCCATCTCCACGAAGAGTCGCTGTCTTCTTCTGTACATGTCGTATTTCTGAACGAAAATAACAACCGGTTTTAATAACAATAACCATGGAATAGGCTTGACGACTAAAAAAATCTATTATTTAGTCCGTCTTTTAGATTATAAAAAAATATTGCATCCGTATTTTTTCGTTTTTCATCTTAACAAATAATGACGAAGCTATAGACCGAAGCTATAGCGCGTGACGTCACGCCTACGTACGATTTTAACATAGGCGTGACGTTAGGAGCCCTACTCCCGAACTTTAATACTAATTATTTTTGTTATTATTGATAGATTTTTAAAAACAAAAAATACGTGTCCAATATTTTGCGATAATATAAATTACGGACTAAATGGATTTGCTTATTTTTTACCCTGTCGTCACGCCTATTATAGCCATACTAAGACATATCGGGTTGCCCGGGTAATTGGGTTGTGGACGCCAGGCAGTCGCTCCATGTGAAACACTGTTTCTCAGAAAATTATTTTGTGACATTCCCTGGCATTAAAAGCTTGATGAAATACATAATCGTTTTTGGCAGATTTTATATATCAACCATTATTTCAAATTGCGTGAATTTTAGGGCAATTAAATGAACTAATTCAATAAAGTGTGACGTCCGAGATACGCAAATGTTACTAGTACGACTTAATAGTGATCGATTTACACGAAAATCGAAAAAAAAATAAGGATCTTGATTACAGCGCCATCTAGCGGGTCAGTGGTCATCAACAGACCGTTGCATAGACGTTCAACATATAAAAAACAGTCACTAACCTGCTTAATCTTCCACAAAGCAGCGGCAACGAGCAACAAAAGTAGGAAACACGAAGAAAAAGTTATGAAGAACTGTTGTAAATTCAACTTGGGATACTGAGAGAATGATATCTGTATCCACAATGGCGGTCGAAAGTCATACACGTAGACGAAAAACGTGGTGAGAGTCACGTTGTCTTCCACACCGAACGCGTGGTCCGATTTCGCAAACCTGACGAATCAGAATAAGGACATATAATCAGCTTATATTTATTTGTTAGTGTTTTTAGATATATTGTATGTATTATAAACTTAAAAATCTATAGTAAGAATAAGGGAGAAAATTTCAAGACCATTGGGAAAAAAAACATAAATTTTTAGAGAGAACTGAGAACTTAATCGATATTATTTTATTTTAGATAAAAAGGTACAGACAGACATGCAACATTATGTATATGTTGCTTGTGTCACAAATTGTAAAACAAACAACACGCTCAATTTCTATGGGTAATTAAAAAAAAAATAACTTTTTTACTGTGAGATTAAATTAGAAACTGGTTTTAAAATAATAAATGCAGTTTTTATCGATATAAAAATCCTCGCTAATTTTTAACCATACTATACTAAAGTCTTTAACTAGAAATCTCCTAGCAAGCCCTAGTGTCAGAGTTTTCTCAAATCCATCTAACAACCTCTAACATGGAATAATACTATACCTAATTAGCCGTTTTCCCGCGGTTTCACTCGCGTCCCGTGGGAAATACTGCCCGTACCCGGATAAAATATAGCCTATAGCACTCACGGCCTATAGCACTCACGAATAATGTAACCAGAGATTACTCCCTACAAACAAACTTACAAACAATTTTACCTCTTTATAATATTAGTATAGAAAACAACAATAAAACAACTTACTTATATCTAAAATTGGTACAATTAACGTCACTAAACAGCGTCCTCTCGGCGGGGTCGGTGCGCGTGCGCACGGTGAGGTTCATGCGCGCATGCGCCGAGCACGTGATGCTGAAGTCGGCGTCCACGTCCGGCTTCACCGGCGCGTTGCGGAAGTTTATGGCGGAGAGGTGACGGTCCTCCTTTTTTGATAGGTTGAATGTGAACTGGTAGTCTACTGCTAAGTCATCTGGGAAGGAAAATAGGTGACTTAGTATTGGCCTAGCCGAATTACAGATTAATTGGAAATAGATGTTTCATCTCACAATAGAATGAGACATACTTGTGTGAGGAAAAAGCTATACACAAAATCTGCTATTAAATACAGAATCCTTTATAGGCA
The DNA here is from genome assembly GCA_002382865.2 of Heliothis virescens. Lineage (NCBI taxonomy): Eukaryota > Metazoa > Arthropoda > Insecta > Lepidoptera > Noctuidae > Heliothis > Heliothis virescens. The sequence goes on along the minus strand of NWSH02000081.1, from coordinate 2,869,142 downwards.
GACTTTGTCACCACAACATTATTGTGTGGATTCGAATATCGAATTGTGTGGATTTAAGAACAATTAAATTAGCTAGTTCAATAAAGTGCAACGTCCGTGACACGCAAATGTTTCTAATACGACTTAATATTGATCGATTTACACAAAAATCGAAAAAAAACAAGAATCTTGAATTCAGCGCCATCTAACGTGACAATGGGAAACATCAGGTCATCGCACGTACAGACAGCAGCACATCAAGTTACCACAATCTGTCAAATTTCTGCAATAGATTTTCAACCTTATCGCAAAGGCGGTTAATATTTGATTGGTAGAATTTGACAGATTCGTATACGTTGACCTGCTGTCGTCTGTACCTTAGAGTGTACTTACAATAACAAGCTCCCTTGTTGTATATGTCGGCGTGGTAGTGGTTGGTGTTGTCGCACTTGTCGCACCGGTCGCCCGCTAGCCCCTTGGTGCTGCAGTAGCAGCGACCCGTGTCCGGCGCACACGCTACGGCTTGCGCGTTGCATTCACATGCTGGAATAAATAATTATTAATTATTCCTTTTAGAAAGTTTAGAACAGTGTTTTTCAGTTACTTTCATGACACGATAAGAAAATATTTCGCGGCACAAGTTGGTTTTTTAAGCATTTTATTTTGTGTGAAATATGCCTTTGCCTCGGAATCTCGGAAACTGAGCCGTATATTCACGTCGACAAACCTAGAAGTTTATCTAGAACCTCTGGGCCGCATACTCACGTTGACAAACTCCCCCATTAAGCGGGTTCCCCCAGTGGCCGGCCGCACACACGTCGCAGTGCTCCCCCACCGTGCGGCCGGCGCACGGCTGCATGCAGCGCGCTTGCGCATCACATACTGAGTGCCCGTTGCACTGGCACGCCGGACACGCTGTGAAGTGCCAGCTGGAAAACAGAATTACTACAATATAATGGGCCCAAGGACGATTATCGGCCACGGTGGCTGTTCTCATATAAGGACATCAGTCAGCTGCGCAGGACATATTATAGTGCACGAGTATTTGCGCAGACACAGGTGCACTCCTTATTCCCTCACTGTCATAGCCCGATGGCACGCATTAACATGCTCTCCGATGCACGGGAGTACAAGTTGAGTACAATATATTTACTAGCTGTTCCCAGCAATTTCACCCACATTCAGGCAAAATTCTTGACTAAAACGAACATGAAAAAAGAACCATCGGAATTGGTTCAGATGTGATTGGATGACCAGAAAAAATAGGGAGCGATATTTGTAATAGAGATATGGATGTGGCATTTAAGAGCCCTAGAAAATTAAAAATGCAATTTAAAATGATATTGTACTGGCTAGTCTATATAGGATGATATATAAGTCAAACTGAGACAACCTAGAACCTAGGGATCAAAATTAATTGATGTAATTTTGTTATAGTTATAATAACATTATTTTTTAAATACAATACAGACTATTCAAACGTTTACTTTCTCTCATCCACTTATTTGAAAGGTGAAAAAATAAAAAGTTTTCATATTTTCATTCCACCTTGCGCAAACATGGTAATTCAGGCAAATCTTGTTCGTGTACTTTACACAAGAGTATGGTGCCGTGCTCTATTCGTTTATCCAACTGTTTGATAGTTGATGATTTTCATAGTTTTCAATCCACCTTGATCAACAGCGATTTAGCGTAATTCTTTTCTATACATATGTGAGCATGCTTTTTCCGTGTTTTAAAGTTCCTCAGTAAACTGCCGATGCTAAAATTATTTAAATCTTCTTCCTCTATTATTAAATATTTTAAATTAAAAAAAGCGGTCTTCATTCTCTCCTCTATAAAATACTACTTTTGCCAGGCCACCGCCACTCGGCCGTACCTACAGCGATAAATGCCTATAAATTCGCGCGGCGACGGCGCCACACCGACTGATGGGTGTCGCTGCTCACGCGTTGAGCTCGCACTTGTGTTTGGTGGAAGTTTTATTATTAAAATAAGTTTAAAATAAGAGAGAATGGCTGGTTTAAAGTATTGCTCTTTTGATGGATGTGTGTCAAGACAAAAGGACGTGGGATTATCATTTTTTTCATTACCTGCAGATGAGAAAATGTAGGTAAATTCAAATTTATTTTTAAACTATGAAACTATAAACCTTCACATTCTTCATTTTACTAACATTAATTAGTTACTTTGTTGATACTTACTAATAATATGGACTCATGTCTGAATTTAAGGAATTTGTTTTTTTATAATTACGAGAGCAACTTGAAAATGTGACTTTTTGTTTGTTGATATATTTTAACGATTAAGGTGTCAAATGAAAGGCCTAAGTCTAAAACTATTTTATCCGTTTGAATCATATAAATAGGTCAACGCGTTAGGAGATTAGAATTAATTAAGAATTAAGAATAGTAAAAATGTAAACAAACCAGATTTTTT
>NWSH02000081.1:2848144-2863534 GCA_002382865.2 Heliothis virescens | reverse complement strand
GCGCCCGCCGCGCCGCCGCCGCCCGACGTCGACCACGCGCGGCACCCGCCCAGCGGGAACGACGCGCCGTACGCGTTCTGGGGACAACAGAATAGAATAAAATTTATTAAAAATGGATTAATTAGACATTCATTATTAACTACCTTATATTAACTTATCTTATTATGATACGAAAAAATTCTTTGCCTATAAGTAATCTACATAAGCACTTTGTTAAATAAGTTAAACTAGATATATGTATTCTGTAATATTGCACATCCATTATGGATAAACTGTTGATACCTACCATAAAATTGTAACACCTACTTTTGTAATTGTACACAGTTGAGCAATAAATAAATGAAATGAAATCTTACACAAAACCGCGAATTCGTTTTGCATGACAAATAGTTGCGAATTTCGACTATATCGATAGAACTTTTTTGTGATACAGCATCGTATCGTGGTTTTGTATGAGAATTATTGATGTGATGAAGCTTAAAATTAAAAATGATAAGTATAACTTTATTGCTATACTTCCCACTGTAGGTACAGTCCGTAGTCATTAACGCAGTAACGCCTTACCACTGTACCTATTTTCGCTGAATAATACAATCTGACCAACCGATGAATCCGTTGTGTTCTATCAATGTATTACACTAAAAAATTGCGGAGGTTTACATGTTGCTAAACCACTTATATCTGGGAGTGTACGATATAAATATTTACGGCTGTTCCCAATAACTAATCTCTCTCTGGAGGTTCTTATTAGAGATAAGAATTTGACATTATTTGTATGGGGTTAATGTCAAAATTTTATAGTAAGCAAATCCAGAGATAGACAGAATATTGAATTCCGCAATTAGTGTATACCTTGTCGACACAGCGTCCGGCGGAGGCACACCAGATGCACTCCTCGGCGGTGCAGTTGGCGCACGTCTGGAACGTGGAGCACGGCGCGCTGCACGGGCCCGCCGCCGCCACGCTTCTGTAACAAAAACCTTACTTTGTAGGGAAAATCAATCAAAATCAAAAAGCATTTATTCAAAGTAGGCTGAAACAGCACTTTTCGAACGTCAAAATTACATGAGACAGCCACAAAAACGCCGGCGAAGAAGTGGCGCAACATACCCCAGCAACACATGTCTGTCTGTTAGATTTGTAGAATCTTAATATAAAGTTTAATTATTGCAATTACATATATTTACAACATTATTATAAGAATAAGAAGAGCTCGTGGCTAAGTCAAAGCCGCGCGGATCGATCGATCATAAGGTTAAGCAACGCTTGGCGCGGTCGGTGGCAGTCCGAAAAAGTAGGCCGAAAACAGCACTTTTCGAACGTCCAAATTATACGAGACAGCCCCAAAAACACCCGCCCTTTACCTCCTATGTGTTTTTGCTGGGAAGAAGTGGCGCAACAAACTCCCCAGCAACACATGTCTGTTTGATAGATTTGAAGAATCTTAATACAAAATTTAATTATTATAATATACTTGATTAGTAAAACATGTCCATATACAATGTCAAAGGTATAATAAACACAAAGTGAAAAGTCTTCAACCACATATTAGCTAGCACACCCACCCCCCTATATACCTTTATCTATGAACTCAAGCAGTGAACTACTTCTTAATTCTTAATGCTGTGGAATGTTCTAGAACTAAAAATTGCGCAAAAACAGCGCGAAACTGCGCAACTAAAGAAGCAAACAGGCGCAATATTTTGAAATAAAATCGAAATACTGATTGGATTTTGAATAATTATTATTTTGTCATGTCTTATAAACGATAGACTTACCGGATATCTTCGGACGAATTCACTGGTTTACACTTTATCGTGTCGTAATCCCAAAAACAGGCTCGCTGGCTTAACTCCTCAGATCCCTGTAAAACACATAATAATATAATATTAGTCTTTTTACAAAACCTCTAATAGTCAAAGCTCATGCAAGATAGAGCAAATTGAAAGAATGTGACAGACAGACTAACATTTAATAAGTTCTAGTTCAATAAAAAAGTATAATAACTTTCTCTAAATATAATAATTATAATTAATTATTATAAATTACAAGCTGTTTCCCGCGATTTCACTCGCATCCCAGGGTGAGTTCAAGATAAAATATAGCCTATTTTACCTGGGTATTGAAGCTTTCCAACAACGACACAACCTTTCAAATCGGTTTAGTAGTTTCAGAGCCTTCAGGGTACAAATAAATAATGTTTTCTCTATAGGTATAGAAAAATATCTTACATGTGTATGATGATGTTGATGCGCCAAACAGGCTGCGCAGGAGTGGTACCGGCCGCACGCTTCCCGCGGTGACTCGCTGTCTGAACCGCACTCCTCTATTGATAACGCCATCTAACGGTTGAAAATAGCGACATTTTGATTTATACGTCGAGGAATAATTTAGGGCGATGTTGGATGTAAAATATAGGATAATATAAAGATTAATTTAATATTTGGCAAGTTGTTTTATCATTTGATTACGATATTTCTATCTTCAGATAATTGTTACATATTTAAATTCTATTATTCGATTCTTGCGAAAAAGGATACATAAAGGACTACTTTCTTGAATTTACCGATCGTTTTTGACAAACAAATGTTTTTTACAGAATAGTTAATTCCAACCAGTCTAAAAACTCTAGTTTTACATGGTACGTTTAGAAAAAAATCATAAAAAATAACGAATGTTCCAGAACATTCGCGCACAGATTCCACTCCACATTTAAAGTGCCCAGTGCACATAAATAAGTTTAATTTCCGCAAAATTCCACGTATTTATATAGCCCACACCCCTTCCATACCACCAACTGATACCTAAAATATTCTCTGCACATCGACAATGCACAGACGGTGAAACGTCTGTAATAGATTTTCAACCTTATCACAATGGTGGTAGGTTAATGTTTCACACAGATTCGGGTACCGTGACCTACTGTCGTCTGCACAATGCTCACTGACGACAAAAAGTTTGACGAGAGTGGAGGATTATACCTGGTGCGTATGCCTGACGCAGTACATGGCGGAGGGGTGACACGCGCCGCACCAAGCGCAGCGGGCTGCTGTGCACGCTGCACACGATGACGCTAGTGAACAGCGACGTTCGTCTGTAAGTTGGTAAAATTTAGTATTAAAAATAAGCTTTAGTTTAGTGATTTTTAGCAGAAAATGTATCCGTATTTGATCCCCATTATCCCTAATTATGTATTCAGCCATCTCATCTTAACCCACATTATATTTGAATCTTAATTTGACATCCAAATCCAATTTGTGTCATTTAATTATAATTTGACTTTTATCCATTTATCTTTTTTATTCACTTGTTTAAATGTTATTTTGATATACGTCATGATACCCGGGAATAATGTAGCTATCCAACAGTGAAATAATTTTTCAACTCGGTTCAGTACTTTCAGAGCCTTTAAGGTAAAAACAAACAAAAAAATCCTCTTTATTGCATTAGTATAGATGTAGACTAGAATTAGTAGGAAGTAGAACCACAGAATAATAAGTACAAGTACAGAAGATCCACTTCCCGTAACAATTCATAGAAATAGAGACTCTTGATACTAAGCAATAAAGTTCAATTCAGCTCGCATAAGCGCTCAGTACCTATCGAGATATTCACCTAAGTATTGCCACTCTCTTCTAACGCTTAGCTCTGTCGCTGTCTGGCGCCGAGTGACGCGATACCTATGTCGCTAGGGTTGTCGGCTCGCCGATGCGTTGCTACCTACTACTACAATATTCATCGTCTATCTATCTAACTATTTGACCACCTATTCTATCTTACGTTTGATGCGTATGATTGATTACTCAGTCAATTAAGTAGATACTAAAACGAATTTTACAGTCTCTCATTTGTAATAAAAAAATGAAAACAAACCTTTACTCAACTCAAGTAGAAAGATACTCATTATACAGAAAAGTTACTTATATCATACAGAAAAGTTGTGGAACAAAAACATCAAAAAATCTGGTTTGTTTACATTTTTACTATTCTCAATTCTTAATTAATTCTAATCTCCTAACGCGTTGACCTATTTATATGATTCAAACGGATAAAATAGTTTTAGACTTAGGCCTTTCATTTGACACCTTAATCGTTAAAATATATCAACAAACAAAAAGTCACATTTTCAAGTTGCTCTCGTAATTATAAAAAAACAAATTCCTTAAATTCAGACATGAGTCCATATTATTAGTAAGTATCAACAAAGTAACTAATTAATGTTAGTAAAATGAAGAATGTGAAGGTTTATAGTTTCATAGTTTAAAAATAAATTTGAATTTACCTACATTTTCTCATCTGCAGGTAATGAAAAAAATGATAATCCCACGTCCTTTTGTCTTGACACACATCCATCAAAAGAGCAATACTTTAAACCAGCCATTCTCTCTTATTTTAAACTTATTTTAATAATAAAACTTCCACCAAACACAAGTGCGAGCTCAACGCGTGAGCAGCGACACCCATCAGTCGGTGAGGCGCCGTCGCCGCGCGAATTTATAGGCATTTATCGCTGTAGGTACGGCCGAGTGGCGGTGGCCTGGTAGAACTAACGATAAGAAGTTTGAGCCAATAGGCATGACGACTAAAAAACCTAATTAGTCCGTCTTTTAGATTATAAAAAAAATATTTTTTCGTTTTTCATCTAACAAATAATTAGCAAGCTATAGACCGTTGAAATTGCGCGTGACGTCACGCCTACGTACGATTTTGACATAGGCGTGACGTCAGGACCCCCCACTCCCGAACTTTAATACTCATTATCTTTGTTATTATTGATAATTTTTTAAAAACAAAAAATACGTGTCCAATATTTTGCGATAATATAAATTACGGACTAAATGGATTTGCTTATTTTTACCCTGTCGTCATGCCTATTAGCCGCTTTATCCAGTCTATAAGTCAGACTTGTAGAAAGAAAAGATAATATAGTACCATGTTTACCCTTTAATGTGCTTTCCGAAATACAGAAGAAGTGTTATTGAAGCATCAAGTGTTAATGGAGAGAATTTTGAGCCAACCAGCCGTTTTACCCAGTCTATAAGTCAGACTTGAAAGAAGAGATAGTTTAGTATCATGCTTACCCTTACCGAACCTAGGTTCCGTGAGGCACGCCTTCACCGTGCCGTCGAACGATTCCTTCCAACCCACTTCTTCTAGCTGTAACAAAACAAATATAATCAAAATTTGAGGAATAATAAACAAATCGAAAAAGTTAATAACATCAGATATCATGGCGTAATGGTAGACCAGAGGTTGACGTGGTATAAACAGATTGATATGGTAATTGCACGCACGAGAAAACTTATCTGGATCTTTAGGACTCTTAGACACGTTACCACAAAGAAAGTCTTAAATATAATTTATGTTACTCTGGCACAGTCTATCTTAAGTTATTGCATAGCGGTTTGGGGCGGTGCCTCAAAAACTAAATTTTTAGAACTAGAGCGGGCACAAAGATCTCTCTTAAAAGTTATGTATTTTAAACCTTTCAGATTCCCGACTACAGAACTTTATATTCTTAGCGACATACTCTCAGTCAGAAAACTGTACATTCTCCACGCAATAATGAAACTACACAAAAATCGTAATTCACTGTTTAACATATTCCCCTTTTGGCGCTGGTGTCGTCCCCAATCATCATCATCTGCCTAGCCTTTTCCCAACTATGTTGGGGTCGGCTTCCAGTCTAACCGGATGCAGCTGAGAACCAGTGTTTTACATGGAGCGACTGCTTGTCTGTCCTTCACAACCCAGTTACCTGGGCAACCTGGCACCCCTTGGTAAGACTGGTTGCCAGACTTTCTGGCTTCTGAAATAACCCGTAAGGATGGCCAAAGATGTTCAAATGAACAGCCGGGACCCACCAGTTTATCGTGCCTTCCGAAACACGGAAGAACTCGTGACAAGATGGTCACCCATCCACGGACCAACCACAATATATTTTTTAATAAATACTCACAGGTAAACAAGCCCTATCCCTTTGCCGCCACACGCAGGCTATAGCAGTGTGATGTGCGGCAGTGAGGCAGGCCGCCTCGCTCGTGTGCCGGGAGCAACCTTCACCCGCTTCGAATACTAGCGAGTCGGAACGGAGACGCCCGTCGAAACTGTGAAGGGTAAAATTATAATTTGTTTGATAAACAAAATAGCTGGGAAGTGTTAGTTAGTTTCTTCTCTAGAGAAAAAGTACAGAAAAGGGAATATTAAAACTCAGTTTTTTTATTAGCCATAGCCCAATTATTAGCAGACAGCACAAATGTCCGTTTTTGTTAAAACAACTGTTGACATTGAATATTGACTTACAAAAAATACTTTAACAGTTGTTTTAAGAAAACTGTCCTTTATATTGTCCATATAAAAAGTACCCTACATTATATCTAAATATATAAAACTCAAAGGTGACTGACTGACTGACTGACTGACATAGTGATCTATCAACGCACAGCCGAAACCACTGGATGGATCGGGCTGAAATTTGGGACGCAGGCAGATGTTATGACGTAGGCATCCGCTAAGAAAGGATTTCCCGAAATTCCCACGGGAACGGGAAAAAACGGGATTTCAAGTATAGCGCGGGCGAAGCCGCTGGCAGAAGCTAGTTTTGATATATAAGCTGTATGACCGCTAAGTTTAATCAAAATCCATCCATTACTTTTTGCGTGAAAGAGTAATATCCATATATGTACAGACGACAGCAGATCAATCTGTCAAATTTTACCAATCGAACATTAACTTTTCACTGTTGTGATAAGGTTGAAAATCAATTGAAGAAATTTGACAAGTTGATGTGCCGTTGTCTGTACAGACATTCACACAAACTTTATTTATATTTTTGTGTTCTGTTTTTGCATTTATTTATAATATAAGTAAAATAAGGCTGTATATGTCCATACCCGGCATGTATAAGCACGGCGCGGCGATCCTTAGTGCTAATAGGGGCGGCCGCGTGTGCAGCGCGAGCGCCGCCGCCCAGCGACGCCGCCGCCGACCATGTGCCGCATCTGTATATAATACAATAATATTTTATCTAAAGGAATAAGTGGAATTGAGAACTTCCTCCTTTTGTGCACTTGGTTAATAACACCTGTCTTTAAAAGAAAAACCTATCGATGTTTTTGCTCGACTCATAAACAGTCGAATTATCATTGTGGAATTTAGTTAAAAAAATTATAGTCTTTATACTCCTATTGGATTTACGGGTAATTTTGTAACATCTTGTATATCTGAAGGGTAAAATCATATATTTCTTCTACAAAAAATATAAAAAACAAAAACCCCACTAGCATAAAATAAACAAGTTAAGCAATCACAGTTGGGGGACTGACCCATGGATCACTTTGCTTGTCTAGCTAGCACTCTGTTCTACCTCAAGCTCCCTTCTGGACAGTCGCGTAAAAACACAAGTTAATATAAATAGTTATCTTTACCTGACATCATATAACAGCGTTCCGGCAGAATAGCATTTAGAAGCAGCAGGGTTGGACACCAGCGCCGCCGCGCTGTCGTTGTGTGCGTTACCGCCGAAAACTAACATTACACCTGCAATATAATACATACAATATATCTCTCTCCGGTCGTGTCGCATTGCCGTCCCATCGGACTATGAGAGTGAGGGAATAGGGAGTGCACATGCGTCCGCGCAAATGCTTGTGCACTGTAATATGTCCTGCGCAGCTGGCTGATCTCCTTATAAGAGAACAGCCGCCGTAGCCGACAATCGGCTAGGACGCCATCATAATATACAGGGTGTCCCAAAACTCAACGATAATCTTAGACCGGATGAAAGGCCAAGTTATACCAGTCCTGGGAAACAGTACAGTACAGTTTTTGTCTCAAAAAATCATCTGAAAATCAGGAACACACAATAAAGCCAATCAAGATACTAAAATACTGGGATACAAAATTGTACCTACTATCAAATGCGCAACAAGTAAACATAGCACCTCGAGTTATTTTGTTAAATTTCATTCTATTAATTTTTGTCGTTTTCAGAAGTTCATCTTTTCATTATTTTATTTTATTAAAAACTCAAAATATTCGATTTAATCAAAATGTAGACACTATATTATTTCATATTGTACCTGGAGTAATAAAAGTAGCAGAGTGTAGATATCTAGGCGTAGGCGCCGACTGTAGGGGGCGCCACAGTCTTAGCTCCGGGTCATACTCGAATAGAGATGCTGACGGCGCCTGGAAATAAAGAGTAGATTTAAGATATTATATTGTGTGGTTATCAGTTCAGTTTTAGTGTCTAGTATAATTTTGTTCTGTGGATTCACTCTGGGAATTATTTGGTTGGTCAGGTTGCAAATGATTGCAGTCACAAATGCTGTATGTCGGATGTGCTGTCAGCTGGTATGTTTACTGAGAAAGTTAAAAAACGCAGTGGTAGACACATTTTTTTTGTTTCGTTTGAAATGTTTATCTGGTACACAACATGCGATGTACGTTGTCTAGTGTAATGTTGGCCAGGGCTTTGTCCACCCGCGCGTGCCCGCCACCGACCACACGCCTAGTGAGTACATACCTGCGTGGCCTCAGACTCAGACACGAGGCCGCCGTGCACGTACACCCGTCGCGACAGCGGGTCCCAGGCGGCCGCGTGCGCGAAGCCGGCGCGCGCCGCCCACCCGCGCGTGCCCGCCACCGACCACACGCCTAGTGAGTACATACCTGCGTGGCCTCAGACTCAGACACGAGGCCGCCGTGCACGTACACCCGTCGCGACAGCGGGTCCCAGGCGGCCGCGTGCGCGAAGCCGGCGCGCGCCGCCCACCCGCGCGTGCCCGCCACCGACCACACGCCTAGTGAGTACATACCTGCGTGGCCTCAGACTCAGACACGAGGCCGCCGTGCACGTACACCCGTCGCGACAGCGGGTCCCAGGCGGCCGCGTGCGCGAAGCCGGCGCGCGCCGCCCACCCGCGCGTGCCCGCCACCGACCACACGCCTAGTGAGTACATACCTGCGTGGCCTCAGACTCAGACACGAGGCCGCCGTGCACGTACACCCGTCGCGACAGCGGGTCCCAGGCGGCCGCGTGCGCGAAGCCGGCGCGCGCCGCCCACCCGCGCGTGCCCGCCACCGACCACACGCCTAGTGAGTACATACCTGCGTGGCCTCAGACTCAGACACGAGGCCGCCGTGCACGTACACCCGTCGCGACAGCGGGTCCCAGGCGGCCGCGTGCGCGAAGCCGGCGCGCGCCGCCCACCCGCGCGTGCCCGCCACCGACCACACGCCTAGTGAGTACATACCTGCGTGGCCTCAGACTCAGACACGAGGCCGCCGTGCACGTACACCCGTCGCGACAGCGGGTCCCAGGCGGCCGCGTGCGCGAAGCCGGCGCGCGCCGCCCACCCGCGCGTGCCCGCCACCGACCACACGCCTAGTGAGTACATACCTGCGTGGCCTCAGACTCAGACACGAGGCCGCCGTGCACGTACACCCGTCGCGACAGCGGGTCCCAGGCGGCCGCGTGCGCGAAGCCGGCGCGCGCCGCCCACCCGCGCGTGCCCGCCACCGACCACACGCCTAGTGAGTACATACCTGCGTGGCCTCAGACTCAGACACGAGGCCGCCGTGCACGTACACCCGTCGCGACAGCGGGTCCCAGGCGGCCGCGTGCGCGAAGCCGGCGCGCGCCGCCCACCCGCGCGTGCCCGCCACCGACCACACGCCTAGTGAGTACATACCTGCGTGGCCTCAGACTCAGACACGAGGCCGCCGTGCACGTACACCCGTCGCGACAGCGGGTCCCAGGCGGCCGCGTGCGCGAAGCCGGCGCGCGCCGCCCACCCGCGCGTGCCCGCCACCGACCACACGCCTAGTGAGTACATACCTGCGTGGCCTCAGACTCAGACACGAGGCCGCCGTGCACGTACACCCGTCGCGACAGCGGGTCCCAGGCGGCCGCGTGCGCGAAGCCGGCGCGCGCCGCCCACCCGCGCGTGCCCGCCACCGACCACACGCCTAGTGAGTACATACCTGCGTGGCCTCAGACTCAGACACGAGGCCGCCGTGCACGTACACCCGTCGCGACAGCGGGTCCCAGGCGGCCGCGTGCGCGAAGCCGGCGCGCGCCGCCCACCCGCGCGTGCCCGCCACCGACCACACGCCTAGTGAGTACATACCTGCGTGGCCTCAGACTCAGACACGAGGCCGCCGTGCACGTACACCCGTCGCGACAGCGGGTCCCAGGCGGCCGCGTGCGCGAAGCCGGCGCGCGCCGCCCACCCGCGCGTGCCCGCCACCGACCACACGCCTAGTGAGTACATACCTGCGTGGCCTCAGACTCAGACACGAGGCCGCCGTGCACGTACACCCGTCGCGACAGCGGGTCCCAGGCGGCCGCGTGCGCGAAGCCGGCGCGCGCCGCCCACCCGCGCGTGCCCGCCACCGACCACACGCCTAGTGAGTACATACCTGCGTGGCCTCAGACTCAGACACGAGGCCGCCGTGCACGTACACCCGTCGCGACAGCGGGTCCCAGGCGGCCGCGTGCGCGAAGCCGGCGCGCGCCGCCCACCCGCGCGTGCCCGCCACCGACCACACGCCTAGTGAGTACATACCTGCGTGGCCTCAGACTCAGACACGAGGCCGCCGTGCACGTACACCCGTCGCGACAGCGGGTCCCAGGCGGCCGCGTGCGCGAAGCCGGCGCGCGCCGCCCACCCGCGCGTGCCCGCCACCGACCACACGCCTAGTGAGTACATACCTGCGTGGCCTCAGACTCAGACACGAGGCCGCCGTGCACGTACACCCGTCGCGACAGCGGGTCCCAGGCGGCCGCGTGCGCGAAGCCGGCGCGCGCCGCCCACCCGCGCGTGCCCGCCACCGACCACACGCCTAGTGAGTACATACCTGCGTGGCCTCAGACTCAGACACGAGGCCGCCGTGCACGTACACCCGTCGCGACAGCGGGTCCCAGGCGGCCGCGTGCGCGAAGCCGGCGCGCGCCGCCCACCCGCGCGTGCCCGCCACCGACCACACGCCTAGTGAGTACATACCTGCGTGGCCTCAGACTCAGACACGAGGCCGCCGTGCACGTACACCCGTCGCGACAGCGGGTCCCAGGCGGCCGCGTGCGCGAAGCCGGCGCGCGCCGCCCACCCGCGCGTGCCCGCCACCGACCACACGCCTAGTGAGTACATACCTGCGTGGCCTCAGACTCAGACACGAGGCCGCCGTGCACGTACACCCGTCGCGACAGCGGGTCCCAGGCGGCCGCGTGCGCGAAGCCGGCGCGCGCCGCCCACCCGCGCGTGCCCGCCACCGACCACACGCCCTCGTCCACGTAATATTCCTGGAGAAATAGCACTGTTTTAGTATTTTCAGATAAAATATCAAAGCCTAATTTTCATCGACTAACCCAAAAAAAGTTGCTAATGTAGGCCGGTAACCCGGCAAACTTAGTGTGTATTGCGCTGAGTGCTGATTTACAGTTTTGCAAGCTTACGCTCTCGATACGTATTTATAACTCAGCTGAATTAAAGAGTCGTATGTTATGATCACTTGATATAAATATTTGCCTTTCATTCATTTTGCCGGTTAATAACGTTTACTATTTCACGAGTGAGCGCGTTTATTATACGACCAAAAGCCGATGACAGTTTTATTAAATAAACAGTTCTAAAAATAAATGCTACGTAATTAAGTTGTATATTAATTTACGCATCGAAAAAGTTAACTTGCAAAACTCGGAATAGGCACTCTGAACGCAAGTTTTGATTTCACCAACTGTTAAGTGACACCCAAAGCACCCTAAATGCCCTTAATGCTTTGGCATACTAACTCTAAACTACGAGTCCTTTTTGTGCTTTGGCACTCTAAACTACGAGTCCTTTTTGTGCTTTGGCACTCTAAACTACGAGGCCTTTTTGTGCTTTGGGACTCTAAACTACGAGTCCTTTTAATGCTTCGGCACTCTAAATTACGAGGCCTTTTAAAGTTTTGGTTCCGTAAACTATGAGGCTTTTTAAACTTCATTAAATCGTTTCGCGCATTAAAAAAGTTTACGATTTTCTCAGCACCATTTAACTGGATCATAAATGTGAATTATTTAATGAAAATCCAATGTATGTTAAGAATTGAAGTCAGTTTTCGGTAAAATATGTTAACAAAAATTATTTATTAATTCTGCAAAAAAGGGGAACATACCTGTACAAGATGTAGATATCCGTAATGGGGCGAATGGCCAAAGAAGACCAGCATGACGGGCTTTTTAGTAGCACCTAAATATACCAGCACAGCTGTATGACCAGACACGTGGAGACCCCCTAAAAGAGAAACAGAAATATCTGAATTGAGAACCTCATCTTTTTTGGAAAGTCGGTTAAAAGATTGGAGTACAGACTTCCTAAAATTCGAATGCAAGATTTCAGAGGTTTCGAAAATCAAATATGAGAAAAATGTAAGTTAGATTGGCGTCGTGAAATGGCTAACTTCAGAAATGCAAAATTAATTGGTATTTGCGAACTGTACAGGTGTGCTGACTATCACTACGGCCTTGGTATTCAAAGAGTACATACCTAGCTACGTTTTTTAGCACGGCACGAGTTTAAAAACATCTGAATAGAGCCACACCTGTACATTTAGCGTGCCGCGTACGTTGCACGTTTTGTTTGGCCTCTTGAAAAACGACACGTATTTTAACAGCGCATTTGGCTACGTTAAAAAAAATGCCAATCGAACATTAACCTTCCACTATTGTGATAAGGTTGAAAATCTACTGAAGAAATGTATACAATACAACGGCCATGATATCTCACCGCAGTGTTTGAGCGGCGGCTGTCTGTGCGGCGAGCAGGTGACTGGGGTAGCGTTGTGCCACTGCGGCCTCTCGCTGTTGAGGCGCACTCGCCAGATCTCGTTCGTCACCTCCCCGGCGCGACCTTCTAAGCCTGCTAGACCCCCACTGCAAAAAAGATTTTTTATTAATACACAATAGTACGAAAAAAAAGCTAATTCTATTGCATCGAATGGTAAGCTCACATATTAACAACTAGTTTTGTACAGACAACAGCACATCAAGTTACCACAATCTGTCAAATTTTTGCAATCGATTTTCAACCTTATCACAATGGAGGTAGGTTAATGTTCGATTGGTAAAATTTGTCAGATTCGTATACGTTGACCTGCTGTTGTCTGTACAATAGGGTGTTTCATTTTTCCAAAGTTGTGATTTTCACATGACTTTGCTTTTCCCCTGAGTCTCAGTGCTACCAAAGATACGTATGCAAAATTTCATTAAGATTGGACAATATTTAAAGGTTGCACACATTGATCACTTTTACCAAAAGCAATGCTTTTTACTTAGGTACTTCTATTATTCTACTGTAAGTTATTTTTCCTGTACTTTTTAAAATCTATGTATTTTTATTGATTATTTACAATATATATCTTCTATACTTATAATAAATCTGTAAAAAGGTCAATTCTGTACATTAAATATATTTCCAAAATAACTATCAGGGGGTGATACGGGATCGATACTGATGCCAAAAATGCAATTTTTGTCTGTCTGTCTGTATAACCGTTATAAAAACAAAAACTACTCGACGGATTTTAATGAAACTTGGTTTAATTGTTATTCATACTCCTGATATTGTTAAAGTATACTTTTCATCACGCTACAATCAATAGGAGCAGAGCAGTGAAGGGAATTGTTGTCAAAACGGGACAAGTTACTTCATTTTTTAAACTTCCATCGCATGTGCAGCCTTTATGGTTAAAGCTACACATAAATTATGTATGATGAAATTTTTTTTTTAAATTATGTAAAAAAAAATACCCTACGACATCTCAAGTTTATATTTTATGGTTTACTCACAATAATACGAGTAACTCCCGAAAGGTTAACAGTTCGAAGCTTTCTGATTATATTTTTACGTTTATAAAACTCTCAGAACTCGTGCACGGAGGTTTCCGTATGAAAAATGAACACATCTATTACTTACAAATAGCCAAAATCCAAAACATGGTATTATTAGAATTTGACATCAGACGTTTCAGATCTTTGATTACGACGACCGGTTGTCGCTGGCATAAGCAACATAATCCGCGAATGAAGTCGCTGGCAGAAGCTAGTAAACAATAAATAGACCACACAATAAAATTAACAAACCGGTTCAACATTGAATATTTAACATTTTTATATTGCATGTAGACCGTTATTTTTTATTTATCGGTGACCCCAACATACGTGTCATTCACTAGCAAGTGCGTTAATCATCAGTTCGTCATATTCAAGTTAAATATTTCGTTTGAAAATGGGATCTAAGAGAGGTATTTGGTTATTAGAGAAATTAAACAGTGATGAGTTTTTAGGAGCTCAGCTTCCTTCAAAGAGCAAGTACTTTTAGTGTTTATATTTGGGAATGGTGATATATGCCAGCGACTTCGTTCGCGAATCATGTCGCTTATGCCAGCGACAACCGGTCGCCATAATCAAAGATCTGAAATGTCTGATGTCAAATTCTAATAATACCATGTTTTGGATTTTGGCTATTTTTAGGCCATAGATGTTAAATTAACTTTATTATTTATTAATTTTTTTTTAAGGTTTTGCTTGTCAGTTTTTCCAATATAATATCAGTAACTTTGAAAATTCGTAGTTTTTTCGAAAACGATCAAAGTGTGCAACCTCTAAATATTATCCAATTGTCACGAAATTTGGTAATTATGACTTTTAGCTTACTTAGATTCAGGGGGCGATCAAAGTCTGGAAAAAAAATGAAAATTTTTTTTTTGCCTACAAAATGAAACACCCTACTGTGCAAGCCTACCTGTTTCTGGCGGTTTCAACTCGCATCATGTGAACTACCCATATTCAGATAAAATATTTAAAAACGACATTTACATGTTGACACCTTAGGAAAGCGGGGGGGTGGGGGCAGGGCAGGAAAAGCGTTTATGGCGGGCTGACGTCGTGCAACAGCCGTCGTTTCCTCCCTCGGTCTCTCACCTAGTCGAAACTATGATATTTCGCAATAAAAAGTTTTTTACAGTTACATTTAAATTGTAAGAAGTTTCGGAGTTAAACAAGGACACCAGAAATTACTTTGTGGGATATTATAATCGCCAATCATAAGATCACGCCTCATATTGAATGTTAACTAAGGTAAAACATGAAAAAAACATTTTATATTTGAATTTCCCGCTTCTAGTGGTCGCATTCACCTTAAAGCGGAATTGGTTTGACTATAATTCAATTTGACTTGAATGTAAACACTCACCCCCTCTCCGGCTCATCAGATATAACGACCCCTCCATACACGATGAGTTCGTGTCCGTATAACACGGCCGAGTGCGCGAACCGCGCCGCCGGACTCTCGTATGTTGGCACCACCTCCCATTCTTGTTCTGCTGTCTTGTATCTGGGAATAAATA
>NWSH02000081.1:2806489-2819378 GCA_002382865.2 Heliothis virescens | reverse complement strand
AGACAGTGCGAAGCAGAATCTTCTAGAAGCAACAGTGATAATCATACCGAAGGCTCAGTGCAAAAAGCGGTGGGGTCGTCGGTACCACAACATCATAGACAACTACATGATCTGCACAAAAGACATCGTCCCGGATCTCTCTGAAATATGTTCGGTCGGTAAAAATAATATAGCCAGTACTCCTGAACATCTTCTAAGCAGAACATCAAAATTTGGCAAAAATGACTTCTAGTAAACTTTAACTTAGTTGCACTGTTCCTGCTAGACATTTTTGGATGACCTGTTCAGATGGTACTTTTATTCAAACACCATTGTTACCAGAAGTAATATTTTCAGGAGAAATACGTGGACTGCACCGATGTGCAGTATTCAGATTCGNCAGAACATCAAAATTTGGCAAAAATGACTTCTAGTAAACTTTAACTTAGTTGCACTGTTCCTGCTAGACATTTTTGGATGACCTGTTCAGATGGTACTTTTATTCAAACACCATTGTTACCAGAAGTAATATTTTCAGGAGAAATACGTGGACTGCACCGATGTGCAGTATTCAGATTCGGAAGAAGGTGGTAGGAGACGAGTACTCAACCCTAATCAGCTGATGCTTCATTCTGCGTACCACAACGAGTCTGGTAGGAGACAGAACATAGGCAGTGGAGGGTTTTGTGAGGTAACATTACTTGCAATTACCCAATGCTTCAATATTCTTGATACTGTCATTTTCTTATAAATACTTCTAAATTGAGAATACGGTCTGTATTGCTATAGTACTGTAGGAAATTTCTAACTTATCCAACAAATAAATCATAATTCAACAACTCAAGCTTTTAGCATTATCTAACAGAAAAAGTGTTTTAAATCTCGCTTTTTTATATTATTTCCTAAAACTTTACCTTTTTATAATTTTCTTCAAATAACTTAGAAATTTCTTTCAGAATGATCACGGTGGTCCCCTGGTAGCCGGTGAAGGCGTGAACGCAATGGTCATTGGCATCATTTCAGCTTGCCTCGTTAAAGAAAACACGAACAGATGCTATGGGCCTTTCTTGTACACCAGCGTTTACAGGAACCGTGCCCTTATCAACTGCGCTGTGTACAAAGACTTACAGTTAGTAAACATTATTTGTCCTTTCAGCTTAACAGCTACAGACCTTAAAAACTAATGATTGTTCTTTCTTGCAGGTCTACGTGTGACAAATTATTTAGATCTGATGTAACTCATACAGAAACAGAAATTAGTTGGGCTGATCATCCTGATGGGTAAATGTTTTCTCTTCTTATACAATCTGTCTTGTGGAAGAGTGTTGGTGGGTTTTGTCTTTATGAAGACTATGAAGAGGTCTCGCGGTGACATAGTAAGATGATTCACAAACAACAACGCGTGCTTTTGCGAATTCCGTAGCAGTTCTCCACAAGGTGTTTGTCTGAAAGGTTTGAGTAGATTTCATACTAGTTATAAAAACAAGGGATCCTCTAACCTAACCGCAGCGAGGCGAGTCGCTGTTTTTGAACTATCTAAGAAGGCTGATGATGAAATTCTTTCACTCTATCTAAAACATTAATCGGAGATTCCGTTGTTTTTTTTATAATATACCTTAAAACTAATGGAACTGTATCGTACACAAGTGTAAGCATCAGAAAGGGAAATAATAATAATGTATTCATTTATTTGCTCAGAATGTAGGTATTTACAGAATCTGGAAATAATAAGAAATCTCAGAAGTTTAATCTTGATTAAATTTTATTTTTACAGTCCAGCCAAGAACGAAATTGCTAAGATTGCAGAGCAAAAAGAACAAGAACATAAACGACGTCAATTTTCTCCGAATGGGACAGAAGCAACTAATTCGTCTAGCATACTACGAAACTTGCTTGATGTAGCTCAAGAGCATAGTGGAGTAGTCGTGAGGCAGGACACTGAAGCCAATCAAACATCCACTCCTAAAGTTAATAGTACAGCTCGTTGATGTTAGTTTACAAGATTTACAATAAATGATTTTGAAAGATTTATTATTATTTTTCATTCCTTTCCTGCACGAGAAAAGGCGCCTGCCCAGTGGAATAGTAATAAGGTCTATTATGATGAACCTTTACTTTTAAGGTTCGTATTAGATTGTAACGTTCACTAAGTAATAGCTGTACATGTAGATCAATCAATGGTTGGGGAAAATGTCCCAATCATCGTCATTCAAGCGTCGTTTGGCTTTGGACTGTCCCGTCTGTCATTTCTACACCCAACGCAGTCGTTACATGTAATCAGAAGCCAGAAAGTTTGACTACTAGTCTTCCAAATGGCATAATGTTACCTAGGCTGGGTGTTGAAGAATCAGATAAGCCTCACATGTAAAATACAGTCGAATTCGTTTAGACGGTAAACCAACCTTGTCATAGTTGGAAAGAGTTGCCGAGGTGACGTTTTTTAAAATCATTTATTATCAAAATGTATTTATCATCATTGCCCTTTTTTCTACATAAGATCCCAGAGACAGAATGCATGCAAATATATTTTTTACGTCATGGTTTAAAAACGCCAGAAATTGTGATGTACTTGGATGATATTCTTTTTTTATATTTTTTTGCAAAAAAATATTCATAGCAAATGATCTGCATCAAAGCATAACTTCATAAACTGCAGCGGTGCCCAAAGGTCATGTGCAAAACCAATAACATTTGACTTACCGGATATCACTTCTACGCATAACCCACGTTTTGAATTAAAATTCTTTCTATGTTGCGTGAAATTGCATTTCTCATACAATTCTCTTAATTTCCATGTAGACGATCCTTTCTATTGTTTCTTTCCGCAATGAAGTGTTTTATAACTATATTTCTTATAGTTTTGGGTTTTATAGGTAACATTTTATTCTAGTTTTTAAATGTGTGTTGTTAATTAGCATTGTATATAGTAAAACTTATTTTTGAGGTGATGACGTATGATGATTAAATGCTAATAGACTTGACGTCTCAGCAAGTCTTAGGTTCTTTCAAGGCTGCGGTGCGGCTGCGGCGCAGCTGCGGTGTGGCAACGGTGCATTTATTGCAACGCGTGTTTTGTATATAAACAAGTGAACGTCCTTGCGTCACAAGACAAACGCGCCCTTGCCACCCCGCAACCGCACCGCATAGGCTTTAAACGATGAAGGTTTTTCTGACGATATAAAGAAGAACTGAATATATGAAGATGAGTAACAATATACAATTATTCAAATATTTTCAGATGTCAGAGCTATAGTAGTAACAACACATGTGCCAACAGAGCTATATTCTGTATTAAATGAAACACGAAGAATTATAAATGGCGACGAGGTCACGGATAGTAGACCGTACATGGTAAGGTTGGAAACGATCTGATCATTTTATTCAGACAAAGAGTCTGTTGACATTGATATTTTAAAGTTGATCGATATGATCTTGAAAGACTGACAGATAATGATATTAATTTTGTTTGCCAGGTCTACTTAAAACTACCACGTTCTAATCAAAAGCAAGGAAACTACAGGACTTGGTTATGTGGTGGAGTGATCATACATGAAGAGTACATATTGACTTCAGCAGCTTGTATTGAAGATGCGGAACATTTCTACATAGTTTCTGGAACTTACAAGTATGTTTGACAAGATATGACGACAACTTCCTAAAGGATTCAAGTGCAGAATGTTGAACATTCTTATCAAAAAAGTTTATTTAATAAGGTTGCAGATCTTTTTCCTATGTTTCAGAGCCATGCTGTTACTAAAACAAAAGACAGCAAAAGGGTCGAAGATGCTAATTATAATGATTGCAACATAGCTGAAAATGACGAAATACCATCTTCCGCAGAGAGATTACGTCACCTTCAATGATTTCAATGCTTTAATTTCAGATACGCTGACGAAGATGACAGATACAATAACCCTTGCATCAAAAATGGGGCAAAGAAAGCTATATGGAAGTGCGTTCCCAAAAGTAAGTAATAGAAAAGTACTAGCAGGAGCAGAAATTACTGCTGAATCATCTCATAGATTGAATAAAAGGAGTAGGTAAGTATCCTAAAGTTGGATGTCTTTAATTATTTCAGACTACGTTTTCGATGGACACGAGAATGATAACATCAGATGGATGAACAACGATATAGCCATAGTCAAGATTGAAGACGGTTTTGACTTCACAAGAAGGATTCGAGGTTGCGATTTCATTCCCAAACCAGTATGTTATAACAATCAGAGTCAAACCTTGGAGAATCCTGGAACCATTGTATCTTTAGCTGGATGGGGTACGACATCTAGGTATAATGATGTAAGTAAACTAGTAAGAAAGAATACTAAATGGATCAAAAACTGCAAAAGAGATAATATTCTTTTAAATTTTAGTGGGTAAACAGAAGAAAAGAAAACCAACAGAATTTGCTAGAAGCCCACGTGGAAATCATACCCAAAAACCGATGCAAGCGCCGCTGGGGATCCCGTTACCACAATATTATCGACAACTACATGATCTGCACTAAAGACGTTGGGCTGACTATGTCTGAAATCTGTAATGTGCGTATACTTGATCACTCTTTTCCTAAAATATTTTTTCCGCCTTATGTTGTGCCTGCATCAATAATTAATTTTGCGAACATGACTTATCCAAGTTTCTATTTCTTAATAAATTATATCAACAGGAAAAATACGTAGATTGTCAAGACATAAACTATTCAGATGAAGAGGATATGAGGAGAGACACAAATAGTCAAAAGTCAGAAAAGATTCCTACAAACTTGATTATGCATTCCGCGTATCACAACGAAACTGTGAAAAATACCATGGTCAAAGGTAACGTCAGCAGAAGAAATGCAGCTCTAGCTGACGGAGGGTTCTGCGAGGTCAGTACTGAATTAATTAATCTTACTAATGAAGCCAGTATCTCATAATTAAACTAGGACAGATGGTAAGACGATTATTAGTTCATGCGCTTCTAAATGAAAAAATATTCGAACAAAAGCAGCGTGGAAAATTGGAGCTACCATTTTTTTAGTTTCTATATCAATTTCTATTTGCAATATGTATTCTTTTAAATTCTATAGAATAAATAAACAGAAACAAATCTCAATGATTTCAGAATGACCACGGCGGACCCCTAGTTTACGGCTCCGGAGTAAATTCTATCGTCATCGGCGTCATCTCTGCTTGTCTCGTCAAAGAGCGATCAAACAAATGCTAC
Source organism: Heliothis virescens (assembly GCA_002382865.2). Lineage (NCBI taxonomy): Eukaryota > Metazoa > Arthropoda > Insecta > Lepidoptera > Noctuidae > Heliothis > Heliothis virescens. Next base: position 2,814,197 of record NWSH02000081.1, on the reverse strand, counting down.
GGACCCTTCCTCTACACTAGCATCTTCAAGAACCGGCAATTCATATCTTGTGCCATCTATAAAGACGTCGAGTATGTAGTATACCTACTCACCTACATTTTTATCATTGTAAACATGGTTACATGGTCATTCTTTATTTGCAGACCTAAGTGCAGAAGACAATTCAGATCAGGAGTGACGCACGTAGAGAAAATATTTTCATGGGTGAATCATCCCGATGGGTAATTATTTCCATTTATTCAAATTCTCATAGGATTGACAAAACATTAATAGGTGCTGCTGTTTTCATTAGACATTCCAAGGTCAAGCCCTAAAATAGATTTATTTTCTAGACCGGCGAAGAATGAGCTACCCCCAGCAAAGCTGGCTGAACTACAAGCTTTGCAAGCAGCAGAAGCAGAAGCCGACGCTGAAGCTAACGCTGCCGATGCCAAACATGCTCCTGCAGCCAACAGTCAGCCAGTCGTCAGGGCTCATGATACACCAACTACAAAGAAATCAGACAAGGTCTTCGCAGGAAGCGGTTTCATTCTCCGATCGGGGAACGAAACGAAATTGCCGACAAATACTAAAACACATAACATCACAATTTAAATTATGTTAATGATTATGAATAAAATAAATTTGTAAATGGAGTTGTTGTTGATCTGTAATAAACTAAGAAAATTTAGAAAGAAATAAAGCCTAAAAGTATATCAGAAGGAACACTGGCCAACTTCATGGTAGTTGTTCATTATAAAACCTCTATCTATCATTTAGTAAATCTTATTGGAATTAGGAAACAGTTTACTCAATCATTGACCGTATCGATATCAAAATTGTAGTTCTTTATAGTTAGAATGTTCATTATTACTGGGACATGCTCTAATTAAATTATATACTATAGCAACTATATAGTGCTGTTGATGAGTACAAGGTTAAAACGGGAAATGTACATCAGGTAAATATAATTAAAAGCAACAGTCATAAAGTTTACTCAATAAGCGTTCATAACAATTTCCATTGTTCGACCAATTAACTTCATCAAATTAATTGCTTTGTATGTAACATAATAAGTTTTCCGGAAAACAAATAATTAAGTTTCTCCGAAGCGTTACTTTTGGGAGATTAACCAAAAAATTAACATCCACTAACTCAATTAGAATTTGAACAAATAATTTTTTCGATCCTTCTGGGATCGGTCCGTGAGTCAAAATGACGAATTATATCTTGCTTCTGGCGACATTTATTCTTCTATTAAGTAAGTTTCTTCAAAATATCTTGTTTTAGAATGATATTTATCATTGACTTTATTGGCAACATATAATTTAAATAATATATTTCGTATCATAGGTCCTGTACTTTCAAATTCATCGAAGAAAGAAAAAACTGAGGATACATCTGTAAAGCCACATCATACAAAACATCATACGAAATCTGGTAATTCATCGGCCGATGAAGTAGAAGAAATAGCCGATGAGAGCTGGAACTATGAGAATACCACCACAGTAGATGCTAGAAGAATTCTCTTCAGCAAAAGAACAGAAAAGGGGAAAAGACCTTATATGGTTAGTATTAATTAGCAATTCTATGCTTGAAAAGATTTTGCTTCATTAAAATATTTCTCAAATCGTTTTTCAACTGAGAGACTAATCAAAATAGCTCCTTAACCGTAGAAACCTTTAAATAATCGCGGATTTCAATGTCCATAGTTTTAAGATTAGGGATTAAAGGCAAAACATGGAGCTAATGTCGAAAAACTATTTCTAATCGCAAATCAAAGGATAGACAGATACAGAAATCTGCCGAATGTCACTATCATTATCATCATCATCGGTTATATGTATGTGTTAGTACTATTCTTTATAAGTGGGTAGTTGTACATTTATGATATTGATGACGTCATCATTCCGATACCCTGCCACGTCGAACATTTAACGGTAACATGATTCAAACATAAGTATACCTCAAGGCAATAACACTGTGTAATAAAATTCTTGACAATTAAATTCTTGTTTGTCATGCTAATTAATTTCTTGTTTGAACTTTTACTTTGACTTATACAATACTTATCGTAGTCAAGAACTTTAATTTTTTATCATTGCTTATAGTTGAAATTAAAATTCGTGTAGGTACGACTCGTTGACTACACATTTATCTACCATGTTAAACCATATTGACATACGTTTATGAAAAATTAAGTTTGTTATGTAGTAGTGTTCATCTTCGAATGTGCCGATGAGAACGGGGACAGAGTTAATGAAGTCTGACTTTTCCGGGCATATAGGTCCTTAACTAAGCTTAGCATTACTTATAAAGCTCCAAATCTCGTTGCATTTCATCGCACCTGTTTCTCATATTCGACCGACACGCGCGTCAGTCACATGTCCTACTAATATTATGAATGCGAAAGTTTGTAAGGATGGATGAATGTGTGTATGTGTATGTACGTTTGTTACTGTTTCACGCAAAAACTACTGGACAGATTTTGATGAAACTTGGCAATAATAGACTTCGCGGGGGCACTGCCGTGCCCCCTGATATCAGAATAACATATAGGCTACTTTTTATCCGGGTACGGAGATTAGTTTCCTCGGGAAGCGGGTGAAACCGCTGGCGGAAACTAGTTATTAGAATATACTTGAATTAAAAGTGACGTCACACCTTTGCCCAGGTATATCTCCAATTAACAAAAGAATCTGCGAAAGCCCACAAATACCGCGGCTGGTTATGCGGGGGAGTTATCGTGGACCCCTACTACGTGCTCACATCAGCTGCCTGCGTTGAAGATGCCGACCGCTTCTACATAGTCTCTGGCACCACCAAATTCGTTGACAGCTTCGATTATAAGAACGACGAGTGTGTTTGCAAGCATCGGCGTAAGGTTGTCTGGAAATGTATTCCTAAAAGTAAGTTTTTCAGTGTACATCTATACTAATATTATAAAGAGGAAAACTGTGTTTGTTTGTTTGTTTGGTTGTAATGAATAGGCTCAAAAACTACAGGACCGATTTTAAAAATTCTTTCACCATTCGAAAGCTACATTATCCACGAGTGACATAGGTTATATTTTATCCGGGTACGGGCAGTAATTCCCACGGGATGCGAGTGAAACCGCGGGAAAACGGCTAGTACAAGCTAAAGAAGAATCTTAATCCCACTGTATAAAATCACTGGGGTATTTTTATTCCTCTATTCTAATTCATTGAACATAGGTATTTCTAATTGCCCATAATTGTACGTCTTAATTTTATGCACTTTTCTATGAAATGTTTTACAATNCCCTACTACGTGCTCACATCAGCTGCCTGCGTTGAAGATGCCGACCGCTTCTACATAGTCTCTGGCACCACCAAATTCGTTGACAGCTTCGATTATAAGAACGACGAGTGTGTTTGCAAGCATCGGCGTAAGGTTGTCTGGAAATGTATTCCTAAAAGTAAGTTTTTCAGTGTACATCTATACTAATATTATAAAGAGGAAAACTGTGTTTGTTTGTTTGTTTGGTTGTAATGAATAGGCTCAAAAACTACTGGACCGATTTTAAAAATTCTTTCACCATTCGAAAGCTACATTATCCACGAGTGACATAGGTTATATTTTATCCGGGTACGGGCAGTAATTCCCACGGGATGCGAGTGAAACCGCGGGAAAACGGCTAGTACAAGCTAAAGAAGAATCTTAATCCCACTGTATAAAATCACTGGGGTATTTTTATTCCTCTATTCTAATTCATTGAACATAGGTATTTCTAATTGCCCATAATTGTACGTCTTAATTTTATGCACTTTTCTATGAAATGTTTTACAATCCGCCCGTTTATCTCCTTGCTTCCTTTACATTGATCTATTTTTGCAATAGACTTCTAAAACGTTTCACTGTTTCCCAGACTACAAATTCGACTTCCAAGACAGCATTAAATGGTCCTCCAATGATATCGCGATCGTGAAAGTCGACAAAGCCTTCAAATTCGGTGTTCAGGAGAAGGGATGCGAGTTCGGAACTGATCTCATTATGTATAACAACATCAGTCGGGAGATGGAGAAACCTGGTACTAAAGGCTGGATCGCTGGATGGGGTAGCGGTAATAACTTCAGAGAGGTGAGGTTTCATGATCTTTTAGCTTTCCAAATTATTTTAAGCGATGATGGCCAGTCTCAATTTATTGGAAACTACATCATAGGCAGTATTGTCGGTGCCTGATTCAGGCATAAAATAATCCTAAAGAATGTTCNCCTGCGTTGAAGATGCCGACCGCTTCTACATAGTCTCTGGCACCACCAAATTCGTTGACAGCTTCGATTATAAGAACGACGAGTGTGTTTGCAAGCATCGGCGTAAGGTTGTCTGGAAATGTATTCCTAAAAGTAAGTTTTTCAGTGTACATATAAGATAAAGAAGAATCTTAATCCCACTGTATAAAATCACTGGGGTATTTTTATTCCTCTATTCTAACTATTCTAATTCATTGAACATAGGTATTTGTAATTGCTCATAATTGTTCGTCTTAATTTTATGCACTTTTCTATGAAATGTTTTACAATACGCCCGTTTATCTCGTTGCTTCTTTTACATTTATCTATTTTTGCAATAGACTTCTAAAACGTTCCACTGTTTCCCAGACTACAAATTCGACTTCCAAGACAGCATTAAATGGTCCTCCAACGATATCGCTATCGTGAAAGTCGACAAAGCCTTCAAATTCGGTGTTCAGGAGAAGGGATGCGAGTTCGGAACTGATCTCATTATGTATAACAACATCAGTCGGGAGATGGAGAAACCTGGTACTAAAGGCTGGATCGCTGGATGGGGTAGCGGTAATAACTTCAGAGAGGTGAGGTTTTATGATCTTTTAGCTTTCCAAATTATTTTAAGCGATGATGGCCAGTCTCAATTCATTGGAAATTACATTATAGGCAGTATTGTCGGTGCCTGATTCAGGCATAAAATAATCCTATAGAATGTTCGAGTCTACAAATATTATGTTTTATGTTATATTGCAATTAATTTCTGATGTACGTTCGTTTAGTTGAATTAAATGAAATTTTATCATCCCAGGGTGTATACCGTCGTCAAAAAGAAGGAACAGCGCATATTCCCAAAAACAGTAAATGTCTGCAAGAAGCCAAAGTATGCGTCATGGATAACGAGCAGTGCGCCAAGAAATGGGCTCAGAGGTTCAGGGAGATCATCACACAATACATGATCTGCACCAAAGATGTGATGAAGAGGCTTAGCGAAGTTTGTGACGTGAGTATCATAAAAAATCCTATAATAATCCTGGTTCAGCTACTTTGAAGCTTTTTGCTATTGATATAAGTCTATGAAATCGTTTTAAACGATCTAAAAATCATATAACTAAAGCGAACTCCGGAAATTTCTAGTTTAACAGGGAAGTCCCTTTCCAAAGGTTATGCTTATTCCATTTGTATTTATATTGTCCTCAAATGATCCTTAATATCTGTACCTGCACTTGAAAATGATTGAGAAAATGTTGCTATGAGGGACTGTTTATTAACCATTATCCGTAGAAGAGATACGCCAACTGTACTGATGTCGAGTCAAGACGTCAAACTGATGTTGAGGTACCGACTAAAACTCTCAACGTGGACTTGGGAAGACATTTGAGGGACCCTGATGACTACACAGCAAGGAGATCGTCTATGCAAGGAGGTTTTTGTGAGGTAAGTAAATATTCCATTTTTAAAATCTTAAGGAGTCTGTTGGATTATTATTTTTTAATTCCGTCTCTAAAAAGCCTGTATCAGGAATTCAGACCTGATTTAGGCTTTTGAATGTTGATAAAATTAATTTATCAGTTAGGGAACTTATCAGTCTAAGTAATGTTTTTTCTCAATTTCAGAATGACCACGGTGGCCCATTGATCGTAAGATATCAAGGCAAAGAACGAGTGATTGGAGTTATATCGGCTTGTAAGATTGACCCCAAGAGTCACAGCTGTCATGGACCTTTCTTGTACACTTCAATCTACAGAAATCGACAATTCATATCCTGCGCTATCCATAAGGACGTTGAGTAAGTATTTAGAAGTACTTTCGGCAGTTAGTCTATGTTGCCCAAATTCTTCTTCCCAGCATAAACACATACCCTAGGGCGTTTTGGAGGCTAGTTTTTTGGGTTTCCTGCGTTCGAAAACTGCTGATTGATCAACTTACTTTGAATAATCCTTTTTAAGTTGGATGGGCAAAGAGCCCACTATTCCCTATAATTAATCAATTTACATAAAACATTTCTACAACACTTATTTTACGTATTCAGGGAGAATTGCAGAAGAGTATTCCGATCAGGTATAACCCATGAAGAATGGTCGGTCAGCTGGGAGAATGTAGAGTGAGTATGATTTTATCTGATTTTCATTTGATTTGATTCAATGTGCTAAACTAACGTTAATTTACAGCGATGACGACGATGACGATATGGGAGATAATAGGTAAAATACCTGCCTTTTTGTTCGCGTTGTTAATATTGTTTTTTTGTCGACTTGAACTAAGTGAAATTTTGATAACGATCTTTTCAGAGATGACAAACCAGCAGGAGGGTCTGTATATATTTTTTAAATGCTTGGTAAGTGCTAAGCTGTTTTATTTAATAATATTAATTGACTTATTTTTGTTTCCAGGGACAAGTCGTCGGATGAAAGGTGAGACCAGTTTTCATAGTTTTAAATTATTTCAATGAGTGGTTGATAGATACGATATGATACATAATTTTACTAATTACAGCGCAACGAAAGAAGTTTTGAGGGAACTCAGGTAACAGACAAAGTAGATATACATAAGTTTTACAGCATTTTTTACTAATCGCATTTAATTGTTTTATACAAACATCATAGCGATGACAAAAAGAAGACAGAGAAGAAAAAAGATAAGGCTGAAAAGGAGGCTAAAGAAGAAGCAGATTCCGGATCAGAAGCCGAAGATGTGAAAGCAACAACTGAGAAACCTAAGAAAGAGGAGAAAAAACACGATTCAGAAAAATCTGAAAAACATAAGAAAAAATCAAAATCTAAGAAACACAAATCTAAGACGGAGGAAAAGGTAGAAACGAGCAGTCAGAAGGCTAAGTCTAAGGAATCTTCGGAAGAAATCCAAGTCAGAGGTCAGCTCAAACCGGACCCAGCGACTTATGAGTCCAGTCACGATGATAATGTTAATGATCCAGATAATGAATAGGTCTTGGATCAATAAATCATAATGTAATTTAAATGGGGGTTTTATTTTTCAAGACCCTAATACCTAAATCTTCACCACTTGGTTGATGTTCAACAATGATCTTGACTTAGGAATACATGAGTTGGGACACGAAAAACAAGCTTTATTTGGGATATTTTGTTATTTATTGTTCTTAGAAAATCCTAGCGACAGCAAAATAACGTCTTCAGATTTTCCCGGTTCCTAACCAAATAGTTCGCTAATTTCAGTCCAATTCAATCAGTAGCTTCATATTGAGGCAAAACATGAATTCCTTGTTTTTCTTGCAATCCCTCTCTGGATTCTGGTACATGGTCATGAAGGCTTGGTACCTGCCTGCTGTGTTGCTGTTTAGCGGCAAGTCATCGGTGTCGAGAATAAACTCCTTAATTGGATAATCACCCTGGAGCAGAAAGATAGAAATAGTATATAAAATATCATATGGTTCGTTTAAGTATGTTTTTAGGGTTCCGTAGCCGAATGGCAAAAAACGGAACCCTTATAGATTCGTCATGTCT
>NWSH02000081.1:2770371-2783467 GCA_002382865.2 Heliothis virescens | reverse complement strand
CGACATCTGCGCCAGCGCCGCCAGCACGCTTTCCATGCTCACGCCCGACCCGCTGTCACCCTCACCCTGCGGACACAACCAACACGTATTCACTAAGTAATCACGTCATTAAACATGGAATGGTGTCCCACTGTTTGAGCACGTAGGGAAAAAATCATCACTCGCGACCGCAGCAGGCTCGAACCCGCGCCAAATCAGCGAGTAAACACAGCTGTTTGTCCCAATTCGGCTACTAGTAGCTTCATGATAAGCAACAATTGGAACTGCGCAAGGCGTCTAAGCACACGATGCCGTCACCACGCCGTGGCCGCGCCACCGCCGCGCGCGTTCATTTCGTTACCAACCGCGCACGGGCACGTTAATACGCGCCCGGTAATGACTCAAACAAGGAAATAAAACAGAGGGAAACGCTCGCGGCGACGGGCTGCGCGCGAATCTTATCTACAGTGTAGAGGCACGGCGACATCGTGTGCAGGAACGCTAATGACGAAATGACTACATTCAGATTACCAAAGTGTAACGAAATAAATGAATCCGACAAAAAGCAACTCACCTTTTGCGGACTTGGCTTGAAGAAATGTAAGTAACAGAAGCCACGGAATCCCTGAAAACATGACAATATATTAAAATTCGAACAACAGAACGTAGCACAAAAACCTTGCCCACATTACGATACAACTGTTTTATGGTGGTTTTACGGCCATTCCCAATATTCTAACTATCTATTGTTTTTCTTATTATAGATAGAAATTTGACTTTACTTGTAAGGGGATAATGTCAAAATTCTATCACTAGCAAGCAAATCAACAGATAGATAGAATATTAGGAATGGCCGTTAGACTCGCAAATATCAGTAGTTACCTTCCAGACCATGATCTGTGGCTTGACTCCGCGTTCAGACAGAGCCTGCTTCAGGTCACGCACTCTCGTGTTCGGACTGATGTTAGATATCTGCCAACAAAAAAAACTTCACTAGGTTTTCGTCTACTGGAGGACAAATTATGTTGCTGGAAATCACAGGGTTTCACTGGTAAAAGGAACATTCCCGTTCATAATCCCCTAGCACGAAAAATCATGACTCATTGTCTCATCCCGCCTGAGCCGAACGTGCAAGCGAACCGCAGAACAAGCAAAAGTACAGACGAAAAGCACTCGAATCTGTCAGATTTTACCAATCAAACATTAACCTTCCACTATTGTGATAAAGTTAAAATGAAGAAATGTAACCGATTGATGTAGGTTGATGTGCTGGTGTCTGAATTTTTTCATGTTTTGTTAACCCGTGATAACTTTTTAGCGGCGCTGTGCACTTTTTGTAAGGAGGAAAAATTATAAACTCGCAATAGGTATCACGTGACCTACATATTATACATTTTTGGTAAGACATTCGACGGACGAGGGTCCGTCGTGTCCGTATGTTCTGAGAGATAAGCGTTTTATAATTTTACATAATCGTGATAGTTCCAAAGTGTTACATTTTTTATGTATTATAAATTGTCACGTTTGTGTACGATAGCGCAATAAATGAATATGTTTACACTGATAATTAAAGCAATTCGTGCTAAATTATTCCCTAACCATTCCAAAATATCAAAAATGCACAAAGTTAATATTCAAGTTTTCATTTCGACCAGCACTCCCGGAAAATGTAATCCATTGTTTTCCTTTTTTCTATTATTGAATCTATAGTACAGACGATAGCGGGTCACGCGACCCGCATCTGTCAAATTTTACCAATCGAACATTACCCTTCCACTATTGTGATAAGGTTGAAAATCTATTGCAGAAATTTTACAGATTGTGGTAACTTGATGTGCGAATTGCGTCTTTACCTTGACGGAGAAGTCGATGTCTGGTCGCTGGCGCTTGGGGCGGCGCGGCTTGTCGTTGTCCTTGCTGGCGGACTTGTGGCTGTTGCGCCGCCGGGCCGAGCGCCGCGCCTTGCCGCCGCCCTTGCCGTCCTCGCCCTCTGTCGTGTTGCCCTGAGAACGTACGTTACGTACGTCTATGTAAATTAGTAGAACATGATGAGACCATGGAACAGAAAAAAAGAGTGGAAGTGCCTTTATACAGGTACAGTAAAAGAACCAGTGAGGCCAAATTCACACATTTTAAAATAGAAAACAATTACGTATACATTCATCAAAGTAAGTGTAAATGCCCATTTATCATTTATTAAAAGTTTTTACGCAATTTGGATAAGGTTGTTTTACCTTTACTGAGTGAGTGTTGCGATTCGGCGCAAAAAGTTGTGTCGGGCGCAACAGCTCAGTAGTACTTCCACTTGTTCCACTTCCACAAACTTAAGAAATTGTTGAAATTGAAATAAATTATCTAACAAGGATATTCGAGCTCAGTCTGGTTCTAAGGCTACACAGTGCTGGTGGCATACAGCTGGTATGATGCCTATCTAGCCGGACAATAAAAGTACAGTCGACAGCAAGCCAGTCTACACAAATTTGACAAATTTTACCAATCGAATATTAACCTTCCACTATTGTGTTAAAATTGAAGATTTATTGCAGAAATTTGACAGATTGTGGTACTTTGATGTGTGTCTGTAGAATATTGCCGGCCGACAGTAGGAATTCCAGCCAGCAGACAGAAATGTAGTAAGGGCCACCAGTACTAACAGTATCAGCTACTGTGTTTATCTTTAGAAGTGGTGGTGGTGGTCAGTTACCTCTCCCTCGCTGTGGCTCTTGTGCGAGCGCGTGCGGCGACGCAGGCGGCGCGGGCGCTGGGCGGCGCGCTCCTCCACGTCCGTGTCCACCTCCTTCAGCGTGCACGCGCGACCCGCGCTGACACACAACATACACATTATTTCAATGTTCTTGAAGTGAAAACTTACTTGAGAAGCGCTGACCAGTCTTTGTATGGGGAAACAATGATAAACTCGCGACATATATCACGTGACCGACAGATTTGAAGCCCAAACTTCGTAAATCGTTCGTAGGTAGGACGTTCGACGAACGACTTTTCGTGCTTGCGTCCGTGCGTTCTGGTCAAACGCGATTCCACGAGAATGCGAACCAAATTCAAGGACCTATGCTATGCGGCACCGTATCGCGGCACATCATGTAGACCACTTAAAAAGAGTCGGCCTATTGTTGTTTTGCGCATCGCGCAAATCTCTCATAGGATGCACCACTTCATTTAGTTTCAAAATTGAAGTACAGGCGCCAGCAGATCCACCGACCCGAATCTGTCAAATCTCAACAATTGAACATTAACCTTACACTATTACGAAAATCTATTGAAGAAATTTGACAGATTGAGGTAGTTCAATGTGCATCTGTACCTACAGTCTTCTTCAATACTTTTCACCCAAGTTTTCTGAAACAACAGTATATTTACGAAGTTAAATAACCAATACTCACAGCATCTCAATCTCTCGGAGCTGTCCCAGTATCGGCATGAGCTCGATGCGCCGGTTGGACAGCAGATGCCACAGAATACCCGCCGGCCGTTGGCTCATGCGTTGAGTTGGTATCACCTGGGTACAATAAATACCTTCTTTAGTTTCTACTTGCCTGGTAGCATTTACCTACTAAGGGTAGATTTCAAATATCAATCTATCTGTTGATTTGGTTACTAGAGATAGAATTTTGGTTAACAAATATACAGATATGGAAATCCGAAAGCGAAAGAGATATTTGTAAGATTTTTTATGCATATAAACGTTGTTTTGTGAATGAGAAAGTTATACTGGTATACAATATACAGATGGTATTTTTTTTATTTTCAAGACNGCCTTCGTTAGTTTCTACTTGCCTGGTAGCATTCACCTACTAAGGGTAGATTTCAAATATCAATCTATCTGTTGATTTGGTTACTGGAGATAGAATTTTGGTTAGCAAATATACAGATATGGAAATCCGAAAGCGAAAGAGATATTTGTAAGTTTTTTTTATGCATATAAACGTTGTTTCTTGAGGAAACCTGGACTATGTCTGAAATCACCAACCCGCATTGAGCAAGCGTGGTGATTAACGCTCAATCCTTCTCAATTTGAGAGAAGGCCTGTGCCCAGCAGTGGGACAATAAAAAGGCTATTAAAAAAAAACGTTGTTTTGTGAATAATGAGAAAGTTATATTGGTATACAATATACAGATTGTTTTTTTTTTCATTTTCAAGACCTTCTAACCAATATTCATATTCTTTTTAAGCTTATACATACATAAACGTTAATGTATTGCCTCTAATTTTAACCGTATCTATACTAGCTCATTACAAGGATATTTTCCTAATAAAAAGTATTATTTTACATACCTGTGTTGGTGTGATGATAATATCAATGGGGACATCATGTGGCCCGAACAGCTCGGCCGGCAGTGTATCGAACACCTACAATAAAACAATACATTTTAATACTATGTCTACACTTGATTGACAAAAAAAATACACCGGGGTTTGTTTCGCCACTTTTGTGTATAATTTATCTACCCGATTAATATTTAGTGCCATTTCAGATGTTCCAGATTAAATTCTAGAAAGCTATCTGACAGAAAATGCATTGTTTTTAATTTTCACTTCGTTTATATGGCACTAGCTTCCACCAGCGGTTTCAACCGCTTTCCCGTGGGAACTACTCCGCGCACCCGGATAAAAAGTAGCCTATAGCCTTTCTCGATAAATGGGCTATCTAACACTGAAAGAATTTTTCAAATCGGACCAGTAGTTCCTGAGATTAGTGCGTTCAAACAAAGAAACAAACAAACTCTTCAGCTTTATAATATTAGTATAGATTATCTGTCAGATCTGTTGATTATCTGTTATCTAGAACTTTACCTGAAACTTGGGGACCATAAAAAAATAATCTCGATTGTAAGATTGTGGTGAAACTAATCCGAAATATTTAGATTATGTTTTAATATGGGTAAATATTTAGTAGTGGGTTTACATAAAACTACGCGTTAATATGGAGTTACAATAATTAGGAATAGTTATACTACAGTAATATTAACGACGCCACATGGTATAAGGTCTACATCGCACACATCATGGAGAAGTTTACTTAATGTAAATAAATATTGCATAAAAACTTATCAATAGAACTATCTACTGTATATTAAATTTATTTATATTCCGGTCAAAACCGGAACTTTAATCTATAGGATGAATGCATGATGAAACATATGCAATTATGTATTAAATAAAAACTATTTGAAACATCAACTAAAGCCCTGGCACGCACTACGATTATTTCATAGAGCGTTAATTTTATCGCAAAATACAACCTACAAGTATGGGCGTGCGCGCACTACGATTATTTAATTGAAAATTAAACTACACGATTTAAGGCAACAGTGTCACGCGACAAAAAAAACGTAGTGCGAAGTCATATGCGATACCCTTACTTAAATAGATTTAAAGATTAATTTTACCGTGAATTTATTTCAAGACGTATACCTAATTAAATTTTCTAAATACATAAATGTAAAATTAATTTTTATATGGCTACATAAAAAAAAATATAGAACAAAAACTGTAGATAAAATAAATACAACATGCATATACCCTACATATAAACGACAAATGCCGTGTATAAACTTCTCCATGAGGTAATCTTTACCTGGCAATCGTGCACAGTTGTGGCGACCAGTGTGTTTGGCTTGATAGCTTTCATGTGCATCATCAGACCGAACTCCAAGTCTCCATAGCCTATACAATACATATCATATAGTCTTAGAACATACATAAGGGACTTTGGACCGTCTTTGAATCGATTCGATATATACGGATTTTTAAATACACCCTCCTATACATATAATCATTAAGTATACATCCATATTGTAATCTAAGCCATAGGTATATCTGCCTGGGCTGTGGGTTGTTCGAAAGAGTTACCGCGGCCCTGCCACACAAAGGGCTCCCAAAGGAACACGGTGGGTTTTAGTCAGTAAAAGTCTGACACTCCCTCACGCTATCACCCACAGCGGGAGGGGTCATCTGATGATTTACCATCGATAAAAAAAGTCGGGTATACCAAACCACTCAAATTAGAATGAATACAACCACTGTCATATGGAGGAACTTGTGAGTATATTTCATAAAAAAATATAAAACTTTTTTAATAATAGACATATCAAAACAAATATATTACGTACATAATAAAGATAAAATACATAATATAAAAAGTTCTTTTATATAAAATGTCTTACCTCTTCCTTTCCCGATGCGGTATCCTTCCTTGGAGACGGCGACTGATCCCATGACGACCAGGTCAAGCGAAACGGAATCTTCTATGCCTGGCAATAGAGATTATATCTATAATAGCGATACTCAGAAAAGACAATCATAAAATATCAATAGAGTTTTTACAAATCCTTTTAGCAATATTGTATGACATTATGCACAAAATGTTGTATTGTTCCCCTATCTATAGGGGGCATATAATAATCTATACTAATATTATAAAGCTGAAGAGTTCGTTTGAACGCGCCAATCTCAGGAACTACTGGTCCGATTTGAAAAATTATTTCAGTGTTATACTCTGTTCACGATAACGTTAGAAAAAAGAGGCTCGCAGAAGCAGGAGTACGATACCTTTTGTTTCAAGTTAAGTTCAAATAATTTTAATAAATAATATGTGTGGAATACAGTAAATTATTTCCTATCTATGTACTCGTCACGAGACGAATGACGTGAAATGAAACAGTATTCAGTTTATTAATAACAACCAAATAAAACAACTTTATCCATATTATCACAATGGCATAACATTACTGTTTTCAACAAACCAACTTTAACCATTTAGTATGCCGGGTGATTATTAAAAATACATCACCAAACCGTAAAATAATTTTCTAGGGATAGTAGTGTTAAATGAGATTTTTTTTCTGTATTAATTTATTAAACTTGTGTATTTTTGCTGGAAGAAGAAATGGTGGAACAAACTCCCCAGCAACGCAAACCAGTCTGTATGGTTTGAAAAACCGGTTCTATACAAAATTAATAAATTAATACATGAAGTAAAAAAATCTTGATATGTACTCATGTCGGCGGGCACAACCCATGGTAGTTGCTATTAAAATTAATTATTTTATTTTCCTTGCTTTACGATTCCACAAATTAACTAAACGAAAATTTTCCATATTATACATTTTGTGACTTGGTCTGAGACTGTTTGAAAAAATTTGACGTGTGACGTGGAAACATTCCCAGTACTCTCTACCCCTGCTTCTTTTAGATTTTTTGAACGTCGACACGACAACAGAATGTAAAAATAAACGATATTAAATGAAAATCTTGTATTTTCAGAAGATAGATAAGTTAAATATGTACAATTAAGTGTGACAGCTGTTATTTAAATTAATTATATTTATTCCACATCAATCTTGAGCGTAATCATTTTTATTGTAATTTTATTTTAAAGTGGACGCCTAAAAGAGCCTTATTAAACTTCTTTCTATTCCTATCGCGAACAGACCATAGATATAGCCCATTTATCGAGGAACGCTTTAGGCTACTTTTACCGGTGCGTAGAGTAGTTCCCACGGCACGCAGGTGAAACCGGTGGCAGAAGCTGGTAATAATATAGTTTTGTTCCTATGTAATGTCAAAGTAAAGATGACATACGATGTGTATCGCTAAGTTTAATTAATATTAAAAGGAACTTTAAACGCCTTGTAACCATTTTCTGATACGGGCTTCAAAGTTTAAGTGCTACAAATACTTGGGCTATTTTACCTGCTAACCTTTAATAAGGAGAAAGATGCAAAATATTATGCATGGAAGAAATGAGGGGAATTTAAACACATACTAGTATCTCTCATTCTTTGTTGGCGTTTCGTTTTAGCAGTAAGCAATGATATTGCTCCCAAATATCGCATTTACAATACAGTCGACAGCAAGTCAGTGTACGCAAATCTGTCAAATATTACTAATCGAATATTAACCTTCCACTATTGTGATAAGGTTGAAAATTGTCGACTGTACACACACCTAAAGTCTATAAAGTGGCACCCAACTGACCATTGCATAATAATCTTATGAGTCAATGCGTCTTTGATCATGGAAGTAAAAAACTGCTTTTAGTCGCTGCAAGGTCAGGAACAAACAAAACACAGGTAGATACGCACTTGTGTACTGATGACGTCATACTAGTACTATAACCATTTGAAATACAAAATGTCTCGAGATGTTTGTGATCATGACCAAGTTACAAAGGAAGATTTTTGGTTATTAGAAAATGTTCGTTTTTGTGATAAAGTTTGTGCTACAAATAGCTGTATGAGAAGTCGCTTCGCAGAAACATTTTAGGTATCAGCGTGCTTGCTCGGTTTGTTAGAAGAAATAAAGAAATTTCTTCAACCAAGGTCTGAAAATAATGACCAGCCCAAATTTTATCTATTCAGAAACCCTACTTTTCAGGAACGATTCCAAGATATGCCACGGTTCATATTACTTACCAATAGGTTTCCCATAGGACTCCATTCCGTTGCGCGAGACCGCCTTCCTGATGGCTGCCGGGCCAGTCTCTCCCTCAGGCAGTTCCAGCCGGTTTAGGAACCCTTTCTGCAGGCGAGGCACCGGCACGTACAGGGTCTTGTGTTGCTCTAGACAGAGGACCCTGTGAACCAATTAAAATTAGTCATTTTTCCTACCATAAAATGGATATTTTAGCTTCTGTATAGGGTTGGGAGGACAAAGGATATTAGCATTCGTGGATAATATAGATTTATTTCAGTCTATTTCTTCTTTTTTTCGAAGAAGTCTTCACATTTAAGAGTTTTTTTCTGCAATATTACTAGAACTTTCTACAGACTGGCAGATCCAACGATCTCTTAGTGATATTCAGGTATAATCTGCTTAAAAACAATTCGATAACGTAAAACTAAGGGAATTTTGATGCAGAATTCAGCCTGCATTTTATAGATCAAGAAACTAACTAACAAAGCATGGTCTAGTTTAACTGAACAATTGCAGCTAATAATTGAACGTGCAATAAAATTGAGGCAACGATATTGATGCGATTGGAATTCAGTAGGAATTCCAGTTATCGCGTAATTTAATAGCTGTAATTCTATAAAGCTGCGAACAGACTTGCTCAATTCAGTTTATTCGTTTCATAGTTATAATGATAAATTAATTATTCCTCTATCGATGTTTTTGTGGCATGAACATTGACTATTGAAAGTAATAAACTTATTAGTACCTAGTCTCCCTTTTGAGCCGTGATCTGGGTGAAACTAGAGCGTGAATCATTTGCTTATCTCACAGACGTATATTTCATTATATTTTATAGCGCACATTGCTTATAGGTTAGCATGTAAAGTGATAAGCTCTCGTCTAGTCGAACAGGTGAACTGTGTCACTTCAGCTACACGTGATTAAGCTTTGTCTTGATAATAATAATATCGAACAGTTCTTTTTTGAAACAGAAAATTCTGAAACTGCATAACTTTTTCAGAGGTGGTGATAAATTATTTCACCGAAAATATCTGGTATCACCATAGCTAGAATCCGTGCGGAATTCCATATATTAGGCTAATTCCCGGTCATTCCGTAACAAGAACCAATGAAACTCCGGGAATCGATGCAGACTTTGAAGTCACAAAGCATTATAGTATTAATGTAAGCACAAACTCATACCATACTACTTAAATACATAGTAGGAAAGTCTGGCATTATATTACCGGTGTTATACAAAAAGTACAAGGTCGCTTTTTACAGTAACACGTTACATATTCATGATGTTGCTATACAATGATAAAGCAACCATCAGGATACCAACTACCGATTGTGTAAGACAACGGTGATTAAAATAATATTCACGGATTTACGTTATTGTGGGTAGAACAACAGCGTAAATATTGTGATTATTTTACTTAAAACTGATTTTGTATAAGTATATTTTACCGACTTCCAAATAACGGAGGAGGTTGTCAATTCGACCGTATATATTTTTTTTTACGTAGGAGATAATAGATTTTCAAACCTCACGACCCCCCGAATTAGTTTCATGCATAAGTGGCTTATTCCTTAACCTAAAATGGCTTTATAAACAGTTCTGTATTAATTCAATACCTCACGCGATTACATGAAATTACTTCTTCATGTTTCGACTTCAATTTATAAATGTTTTGTCTAGTCCTCATTTTCATTTTTCGACATTGAAGGAACCAATTAGCCTTTATTGACCTAGATATGCCAATCCTTAGAAATAGTTCAGATACCAATATGGGAATATCTCAACCATGTTGGTTACTGAACACAAATTCGTCAAAAACGGTTCAAGAAAACATATATCAACTTTGTGGTTAGATATAACCTACGCAAGAAAAGTTATGTTATGCTTTGCCTGACCTTTCTTTGGCAAGAGTTTTTGCGCCACTTCTTGCCAGCACAAAAGAGGGATGAAGAGCGTATTTGGGGGCGTTCTTTTTGTTAAAAACTTGTAAGTTAAATACTTCAATAGGTGTAGAATTTTGGAAAATATTTTATTCTTAACTAGCTTCTATCAGCGACTTCATTCGCGGATCGTGTTGCTTATGCCAGCGACAACGGGACGGCATAATCAAAGATCTTTCCCTTCACTGCTCTCCTCCTATTGATTGTAGCGTGATAAAAAGTACACTATAATCAGCTCAGGAGTATGAATAATAATTGTACCAAGTTTCGTTAAAATCCGTCCAGTAGGTAGTTTTTGTTTCTATAACGGTTATGCAGACAGGCAGACATAAGTTTTAAGTACTGATTGCATTTTTGGCATCAGTATCGATCCCTAATCACCCCTGACAGTTATTTTGGAAATATATTTCATGTACAGAATTGACCTCTCTACAGATTTATTATAAGTATAGATTGTGAATATTGTAAACTCGCCTTTATCGAGCAATATGAAGTTGTAATTACGAGAAAGTAGATTCGCCTTGTTAACTCAGATTAGCTATCGTCTTTACGTAGGTACTCACATTTTTTTTGTCTTTGTGATGATTTACGATTGGTTTAGTATTAGCGTCTTGGCAGAAGCTATTAGTAGGATCTTACATGAATATTATCTCTGGTACTAATATTAATAACTAGCTGCCCGCCCTCGCTTCGCTTCCTGGAAAGCTCCCGATCGGCGTTGGTTTGTACAAAACATAAACTTACTATACACTAAAACCTTCCTCAAGGATTGTTCTATCTATTGTTGAAAACCGAATGAAAATCCGTTCAGTACTTTTCGAGTAAATCGCGAACAGACAGATGCGGCGGGGGACTTTGTTTTATAATAAGTATAGAAGATTTATCGTTTGCAAATAAATGTTAGATATAAAAAAAAACATATAACCTCTCACGATGAGGTGTGAATGACTTTAAACAATGAGCAATGAGCAATTTTTGAAAATATTGCTTTTGCGAATTTTTCAAGATGTCTTCCTTTACTATTTACAAAAACGCGATTTTTTTAGTATTCGGCCTAAACTAGCATTCCAGATACTTTCTGATTATTTAAGAAAGAGGAAAAATATCGTTAATTTTAATTTCATTCCACAATAATTTAAACTAACCTCTTGCTTGAGCAGTCTTATACACATTCTTAAGAACATGTAAATAAATGTTATAATTAAATATACAATTAATTAGTACAGCTTACATAGTAATGCGTTATCACAGCGATTGCAGGGTCATATGTACGGAATGCAACACATCATTAAGATATACAACAGTAGATATCTGATCAAACAGTAATATTTAAAGAATTCCCGGAATTGTTACTTTGAAAGTGAATGATAAGAATTTTTATGTGCGATTATCCTTAATTTCTAAAAACAGTAAATAAAGTCTTAGTTGACAGTATGTTTTCTATACTAATATTATAAAGAGGAAAACTTTGTTTGTTTGTTTGTTTGTTTGGTTGTTTGGTTGTAATGAATAGGCTCAAAAACTACTGGACCGATTTTAAAAATTCTTTCACCATTCGAAAGCTACATTATCCACGAGTGACATAGGCTATATTTTATCCGGGTACGGGCAGTAATTCCCACGGGATGCGGGTGAAACCGCGGGAAAACGGCTAGTACTTAATAATTTGTAAAATCTATGTAATAGGTAACATAGAAAGCACTAACTACACTAAATATATCAAGAACTAAACTGTATTTGATCCAAATACTACATTGCAATATTCAATTAATTATTCTAAAAAGTTCTCACGTCTGCAAAATAATCATAGTATTGCTACAGACTTATTATTCCACCCTATTTGCTTTACATAATTTTATAATTGTTGCATCGACGCGCGCGCATAAACTGTTCATTAAGAGGATAGAATGAGAACATTTGTGATTATCTTGAAAGATGCACCGCTTTTTTAAAAATGTCAATCTTCTGAAGAGGAGACATTCTTGTTAACCAACTTAACAACAACAACAAAAGGAGGAGGTTCTCAATTCGACCGTATTTTTTAGTTTGTTAGTATCCTCAAAGCTCCGAAACTACTGGACGGATTTGAAAAAATATTTCACTGTTGGGAAGCTGGACTATTCCCGAGTAACATAGGCTTTAAATATACCTACAGTAGGTAGTTCCCACGGGACGCGGGTGAATCCGAGGGAAAACTTAGTTATTCATATTTATAGTATGCATAATACTAAATAAATAATTAACAGACGATACAAAATAAATTAGAACACTAGTCGCAAAAATACCGTAACATGCTCATTATAAATATATTTAATTTCAGTACATTTTCAGCGGTCCATTATGTAATAAAGCAGAAAGTTATAAAACATTGAGTATGGAATGCGTTACTCAACAAATCGGTCATGGCTTGCGTAAGTAATCAATGTACCCACTTGGGCTACCGAACCACCTGTTTTTCTACTTTTAACAATACCAACAATAATTATTTAATGTATGTATTCTATGTATGGAAATTCTTTTGATTATATTACGATTGAATATTTTTTTAATTCTTGTACAGAACGAACATTTCAGTAAAAACCTCTAGAAGGGTTTTTCATACTAAAAAGCTGCAGGGAGAACTATTTACTAGTCAAAAATTGAATTAACCATCTAATGTGTATATCCAAAAAGATATTATATGACATTTTTAATTGTTTCTCTCAGTCTCTCGGTGATGGAAAAGTAACAAAATACGGG
>NWSH02000081.1:2725805-2751812 GCA_002382865.2 Heliothis virescens | reverse complement strand
ACAACTTCTTAAAAGCACCCAGTTAAAATCTTATAAACAAACATTTTCACGTATCTATGTTCAGTTTCGTAGTTATTTATATCCCAACATTCTTTTTAGATACTCGAGTCTGAAAATAACTGGGAGACACTGACTTTATTTTTGAGCAAATAAATTAGTTTCCCTATTGACTAATATTTCTTAGTTTTTACGTAACCTTACCTTGTCATTAGATGTTATTTTTATACTGTTTGTTAATAGTTTACTCGTGGGATAGTCTTTGAAACTTTGTACCCAAGACCAAGAGACAGAAAACAAAATACTATCAAGCCGGTTATATCTATTTTAATAACCGTTTATCGTAGGTACTGTTCAGAGCACTGAAAAATAATCCATTAAAAGGTAAGCACAAGATACCCTCCCGAATTCAATCAAACACACCACAAAACAAACCGTGGTATGTACAGAAGACACCAGGTCAACGTATACGAATCTATCAAATTTTACCAATCGAACATTAACCTTCCACTATTGTAATGAGATTGAAAATCTATCGCAGAAATTTGTTAGATTGAGATCACTTGCTGTGCTGTCTGTACAAAACTGAACTTTATGCTCACAAATTACAATTAAACGGAAAATTATCCTACTAAAAAGCTAAAACTAACAATCGAATTTAATTTATTATAATAAAACTTCCTACTCGCTTATCGTTTAAAAGTTAGGCAAACAAAACAATCATGTAGGATTTTATCGGTGGCTTTTATGTCTAAAAGGTTTAGATATTATATGTAGCAATTTATTACTTGGTAAAATAATTGACATAAGTATTATCATCACGCTTGCTTCCACGTAAAGCTTATGGTGAAGTCCACCATTAATGTTTTTTCTGATCAACTCACCTAAGCAAACAGAAACAATTGCATGCAAAACCGTTTTTGTTCGCAAAATGCGAAATAAAAGTGAACTCCATGCAATGCGCGAACAAATGTTGGTCAACAAATGTGCGCGAAGTATTTTGGTGGAATTTCACCTTCTTTTTCTGAGGGAAATTATCAAATGACCTTCTGTGTTCCTTCTTGAGTCCTTTGTGTACCAGGGCCTTGGTAACTCTTTCGAAAAATCCTGCAGTCCCACTAGGCTTTGGGCCTAGTAGGCCCTACTAGGGTTTGCTGACTCTCTCTGAGGAGCGCGTGGAACAACGCGCGCCGCCGGCACCGCCCATAATTCTCAGAAAAACATTGAGGAAAATTAGTGTAATCTGAAATAGATAAGTTACGAAAAGGTTGTCAAAAGATAATTGAGAATGGATTTATTATGTACGGGTTTCTATGTATTGACTAAGAGATAAACAAATAGCATTGCCATGTAAGCTCTGATTGGTAAATAGTCTTGTATCTCGATAAAGCAGCCAGAACTAAAATTGACCTACGTTTACCATTGAAGTGTCATGTGTAAAAGTACTATGGTTTTTCCCATAACGTGGGAAATAATCCTACTGATAATGGAAACACGAAAGTTCTTTACTTTCAATGTTTTTATCTCAATGACTAAACAAAATGAGCAGGTGCATCTTGGTTCGGGAAGAAGTTCCCAAGGAACGCTATTAAAATCCGAAGCTAGTAAAAACCGGCCAAGTGCGAGTTGGACTCTCGCACGAAGGGTTCCGTACCATTATCTATGAAAAAAGTACAATAGGAATGGTCAAGTGTGAGATACTTAAGTTGCACATTATTTCTAATAGATGGCGCTACTAGTATACAATTTTGCAATTAATATAAATCAACGGCCTTAATATTTTATTTATTTGTTGTTATAGCGGCAACAGATATACATCATTTGTGAAAATTTCAGCATTCTAGCTATCACGGTTAATGAGATACAGCCTGGAGACAGACAGACAGACAGACAGACCGACAGACAGACAACGAAGTCTTAGTAATAGGGTCCCTTTTTACCCTTCGGATACGGAACCCTAAAAAGGCGTACAGTAACAAAGAACATTCGAGTTGTGGACCTCCTTCCTTTTTAGTTAAAACACACATGCAAAAGTAACGAGATGTTTTACGAGTTCAAAAAATCAAAACCTATTTAACACGATTGCTAAACCAATGATCAATGAGTCATAGATTTTCAGAAAAATCATTCTCTACACTTGTCACTAATCGTGCGTTCACGCATTCGTGACTAATCATTATAAACTTATTAATAAATGGTTATAAATACGACGCTATATTAAAACAGTGTCTAATGCCAATACGTTTATCAGGCCGTGGGCGAATCACGGTCACCAATGTAGGTAACAAAATAGTTTTTTTTTCTTTGAAATTACAGATATTTATGAATAATTATAATTAATTGAAACTTACGAATAGTTTTGTTTAAATAAGTACTGATAAGCGCATATGTAATCCAAAGAAGAAAAACAGGCAAGTTCGAGTCGGACATTAAAATTAGAATACATTAAAAATCTTATTTTAATGTGGTTTTCAGTATTTGTAGAAATATCATGTGGTGACCTGGAGACAGTCGGATAGCGATGTCATAGTAATAGGGTCCCGTTTTGGAACCTTAAAAATACCATTAAATTATAACGTTTTATATGTTTAATTAATAAAACATTTAATAAAGTTAATTAACCGTTAAAGTAAAAATTATAACAAGGCAAATACGTTGGCGGAGTAAGCTAGTTAACTAAAAATTATTCCATTCAAAAATAGCCATCATTTCAAGTGATTTACGGGTACCATTTTCCTTATATTCCTTTCAGTGTAAATCAAAGTCTAGAATTTTTGATAAGAAAGAATTTACGTTCAGTGAATTGAGTCAGGCAATCTGGTGCTACCGATAGTAAAATTTTGATGAATTCTTTTACTACTTCATATCTAGCTCTATAGTGTTCTTTAGGAAAAATCTAGTAAAATATAGACTAGTATAGATGTTCTAATATGAAATGACGTAACCACAAGCTTTACAGCGCTTTCAGACTAACGGATTTTTTTCGTTCGTAGCAAACCTGACGGCATACGCGCGATACATTTCCAAGCGGACAAAATCGGTCGCACGATTTCATATGTCCCTGTCTGTACACATAGTTGTCAATTGTTTACTACCGTTTTCGTATGCGTACGATATGACCCCTTTGAGTCGAGCGTCGTCGCTCGGAAAAACCGAGCAGAAAGTCCACTAGTGTGATAGCGTTATAACCACAGAAATATTAATAACAGGAGAAGTGGTAAGTGGGCGTGTCGCTGTCTCCTCGAACAGGCGATCGTACCGCAAATAATTCGTAAATTCCGTCTCCGCGAACTAGTCTGAACTGTTTTGCTATAAATACATTGCTCCTTCACAACTACGCAAGTTTGTCACTCAGTGACCAGACAAGCAATGTATCTATTGCTTTTACTAAACCGCGCGTGTAGTAGTTGCCGTGTGGTAGGGGAAACTGGAGACACAGGTATCCGATACATTTTCGTCTACAGGGCATATCTCCTTCTTTAAAATATCTATGGTTATTACAATGAATACAAAATACGATAAGTAACGGGCGCGTCTTTTTAGATTAAGCGAGCTTATACGGTAACTGCCTAGGGCAAGTCTTCGTTCAGGAATTAAGTGAGTTAAGGGATTACAGATTTCCTATATAAATAGGTACAGATTTTTTTTTCTTGGACGGTTATTTTAGATAACAATTTTAAATATTTTCTTCAACATTCTGTTTATATGTTCGCTTGCACTAAATATAGATTATTCAATGTCGTAGTAAAAAATAACTGCGTAACGTGATCTTGAAATTTAAACGACATTGGGTTAATGATTCTGTGAAAAACCTTGAATTTAATGATTTTATTTCCAATGAAAAATAAATAAATAATAAATATCATCATCAATATCAACCTTTTTATCGTCCCACTGCTGGGCACAGGCCTTTTATCACGCAGAGAAGGATTGAGCGTTAATCACCATGCCACACTCGCGAAAGTCTGAAATCAGGGGTTGGTGATTTCGGACTTTATTCATCTAGATTTCTTTATGATGCTTGGTGATGATTGTCATTAGTGCCCAAGGTCAACTTAGAATTAGAAACATTTTTTTTTAACTAGCCTTTTTATTGTCCCACTGCTAGGCACAGGCCTCCTCTCACACGGAGAAGGATTGAGCATTAATCAGAAAGTACATAAAAACTTAGAAATGTTGCCTTGGTACTTCCTTGACCTCGATCCGACACACTCATACTTAAAAAGGTGGTGCTTTATCGACTAGGCCACCACGACTTACATACGTAATTTATAAGAATAATAACTGAATACTATAGGATAGATTTCAGTCAGTTTTCTTAAGTCTTTGAAGTAGTTTATTTTTCAAAATTTTCTTTCTTTCTTTCGTTGGTCGTTCCCTCAATGCTGTATGTCAATCATCTCCACTCGGTCCGGTTCTGTGCCATATGTATGTACCAAAATTTTGTATTTAATTGAGAACCTCCTCCTTTTTGGGAAGTCGGTTAAAAATGTTTCAATGGTTATGAGATTTCGGTATAAGGCATAATTCTAGGTAAAAATCCTAAAGCTTGCCAAATTATAAAGGAGGAAATGGACATACATTTGCGTTAATGAGCAAGCAGTTGTTCAAGCACGACATATTTTGGCAAAGAGCCTTTGTACTGTAATGACTGAATTTATTTGGTACCTAGATATACCTAACTATAAAGAAGAGCTCGTGGCTAAGTCAAACCCGTGCGGATCGATCGATCATAAGATTAAGCTACGCTTGGCGCAGTCGGTCCGTGGATGGGTGACCATCTTGCCATAACGAGTTCTTTCGTGTTTTGGAAAACACGATAAACTGGTAAGTCCGGCTGTCATTTGACCATCTTTGGCAGTCGTTACGGGTAGTCAGAAGCCAATAAGTCTGAACCAGTCCCTTACCAAGGGGTGCAGGTTGCCCGGGGTAACTGGGTTGTGGAAGGTCAGACAGAGTCGCTTCATGTAAAACACTGGTTCTCAGCTGCATCCGACCCTAACGTAGGTGGGAAAAGGCTAGGCAGATGATATACCTTATTAAAAAAATTACACGTATGAGGTCGGTGTACTATTAGTGCTTCACCAGTATCTAATATGATCTAACTAAAGCCAATATACCAATTGCTAATAGCTAAGTAACAGCCGCAAGGGTCGATCGATCTTAAGATTGAGAAATTTACCATCTATGTTATAACGAGTTCTTTCGTGTTTTAAAAATCACATTGGTAGGTCCCGGCTTTCATCATGACTGGCAACTAGTTTATCGGATTGCCCAGGTAACTGGTCTGAAAAATATGATGAAGTAAGTAGGTGGATTACTTTTCATGCAGTTTTCACCAATAGATAGACTAACTAAAGAAGGTTTAGGTTTGTAGGTAGAGCCGGGTCAGGCTACTGAAATATAAAAATATAACCATTCTGAATTACATAATAATTTCAAAGGGACTTGCAAAGATTGTCCCAACGCCAACACTTTTTAAAAATATATAAAAATACGACTTTTTGATATATGTAAGTATTTTCAGTTAATAACGTATCATCATAAAACATGAAGAAACGACGAAGTGGCGAGTTTATTTTTACTTCAAGTCCGGTCCTACTGATTTATGTGACTTGCGCATGAGTTGAACTTACGTAGGTATACGTTTCTAAACGTTGTCATTTGCTACATGAGTCACGTGGAAAATGGGCATGCTGACGTTACTTGGTGTTATTTTTCAGATTATGTTTCACTGGCCGTTTTCCCGTGGTTTCACTCGCGTCCCGTGGGAACTACTCGGCGCACCCGGATAAAAAGTAGCCTATAGCCTTCCTCGATAAATGGGCTATCTAACACTGAATGAATTTTTCAAATCGGACCAGTAGTTCCTGAGATTAGCGCGTTCAAACAAACAAACAAACTCTTCAGCTTTATAATATTAATATTCGCTTTTTACCATTTCACTTTTTATCCGAGTGCGCGCAGTAGTTCGCACGGGAAAGCGGGTGAAACCGCTGGCGGAAACTAGTAATTGATAAAGCGTCAAAAGCTAACTAATCACGTTAAGCAAGTGTGGTATATTTTTTTTTAATGTCACTGCTATGATAACTGACTGGATTTATTTAAAAAGTGCATGAGTCATGTGTCTATTATGTATAAACTATTTTCACAGGGCTCGTGTGACATAATTTATTTTTATACTGGGCGTTTGACTGTACCTACTGTAGCTTTTCGCTCAAACATATGAAACAAAGTCGAATCCCACACACACACTGCTTAAAATAAGTTAGGAGATTTTCTATTTGTACATAATGAAAAAAAAAACTGTATTTTGGTTCAAAATAACCTAAGATACGTCAATATACTTAAAGCTGAATAGGACGATGCTGTTTTTGAGCTGAGAATTTGTAAAATGTTTTTTTTTTTGTATTTAATACTGTTTATACCCGACTGCCAAGAGGGATTAGGTACAAATAATTTACTTTAAGAACTATTTTGTTTATAATGCAATATCCAAGTTTTGATTAAAATCCAACCAATAACGCCTAACGACTAGTAGTTCAAGCACCGGTCTCTTAAGTACAGACAACAGCACATCAAGTTACCACAATCTGTCAAATTTCAGCACTCGATTTTCAACCTTATCACAATGGAGGTAGGTTAACGTTTGATTGGTAAAATTTGACAGATTCATATACGTTGACCTGCTGTTGTCTGTACAAGCGTGCTGGTTCCATTCCAGGTCAGGCAAGTAGCAATGTCACTTTTTCTCCATGACTGGGTAAACACGAAGGGAAATATCTTGAGAAAATCTGAACTTAAAAGTCTAAAGTGGCCAACCCAAAGTCAAAATCATTTATTGAAAATAGGTAATTAGATTAGCACTTTTTCACGTCAAATTTTACAAAGGACAGCACCCCCAAAAGCGCCCCTCATTCACCACTTCCTAGTGTTATGGTTGGAAAGAAGAAGTGGTGATGAACAAACTTCTCAACAACACAGCTGTCTATTACGGTTTAGGTAAGTATTGCATTGCCCCGCCTTGAGCAAGCGTGTTGACTAACATTAAATCCTTCTCTGTATGAGAAGGGTTCTGTACCCTGTAGTGAGTCAAACAGCTGATGAAGAAACCGTGACGCTAATTTAAAACTATACTCCTCAGCCACTGCATTTTACATAAAATCCAGTACATCTAAATCCAATAAAACCCAACGTGGGTGTCAATCAATCCATCAACCGATCATCAATCCTCATTGCAAACGTGGAAGCTATCGAAATACTCTCCACAGACTGACAGACATTGCATTAACTAAATTATGTTGCGTTTGATCGTTACTTATTTAAATGCAGCGTACAGTGTCTTTCTATCATACTAATAGGGCCCGTTCAGACACGGCGGGAACCGCACGATTTCTATGCGATTTGAAATCACGGGGGTCTTATTTGTATGAGTTATTAAGTAAAAAAGTCTGATAGCTATTTGGAACTTGTGAATCTGGAACCTGTGAAATTGACCGTATGTATTGTAATATTTGTTCAGAAGAAAGCATTTAAAATTATAAAAATAGTGTCCTACTGTCACCGGTAGCAACCTTTCGACGATGCATATTGTAATATAATTATTACTTACTACTGAAGCTAGAAGTATGTAACTAATAGAGCCACCATCCAAAATTCTGGTATTTGTAATAACTTACCATGTCAATGAATTCTATAAAATTGTAGACAACCTTTTTGCCGTTAGAATGAAAATACTGACCTGAAAGAAAAAAGCTTCTTTTTAAGCGTAGACAGTTGCTAAGAAACGTAATATCACATGAAAAATTCTGAAACACTGAAACAATGAATTAACCAAAACCATGATGAAAAACTTACAATAATAAAGAAAATAGTTGGCCAATGCAAAACCAGTAATAAGTACATGGAAAAATAATTAACCCAAACCCAATCAAATCAATTTCAATGGCAGGTAAGTTTTTCATCACATTTGCTACTTTACGTATACTCGCATTCCATGGGAAAATTTCATGCCTCTGGATAAAGGAAGATATAGCCTTCCTCGGTACATGGGCAAAAAATCTTTTAATCGGCTTATTGGTCTCTAAATTATTTGTAAGTGCAGATTTTTTATTTGTAAATATTTATTTGGGACTCTGCCCCTAAGATGACTCACTGATCGTCAGATTGAGGTAGGTTGATGTGGTGCATACAACACTTGCCAGATTTTGAACCTGGATATTCGTGGTCAGGTTGTGGGTGCTTCACGTCTATTCTCTTTAACCTTGTATTTTAGATCTCATATTTTTACTATCCAAAGTCCCTACTTCCCATTAAAAGTACTTTTTGAAAGCTAGCTGCCAACTGCAACTGCAACCGACACGTACCGCAGCTTCACTACTGGTTTGTATGTTGAAANTGTCACTGCTATGATAACTGACTGGATTTATTTAAAAAGTGCATGAGTCATGTGTCTATTATGTATAAACTATTTTCACAGGGCTCGTGTGACATAATTTATTTTTATACTGGGCGTTTGACTGTACCTACTGTAGCTTTTCGCTCAAACATATGAAACAAAGTCGAATCCCACACACACACTGCTTAAAATAAGTTAGGAGATTTTCTATTTGTACATAATGAAAAAAAAAACTGTATTTTGGTTCAAAATAACCTAAGATACGTCAATATACTTAAAGCTGAATAGGACGATGCTGTTTTTGAGCTGAGAATTTGTAAAATGTTTTTTTTTTTGTATTTAATACTGTTTATACCCGACTGCCAAGAGGGATTAGGTACAAATAATTTACTTTAAGAACTATTTTGTTTATAATGCAATATCCAAGTTTTGATTAAAATCCAACCAATAACGCCTAACGACTAGTAGTTCAAGCACCGGTCTCTTAAGTACAGACAACAGCACATCAAGTTACCACAATCTGTCAAATTTCAGCACTCGATTTTCAACCTTATCACAATGGAGGTAGGTTAACGTTTGATTGGTAAAATTTGACAGATTCATATACGTTGACCTGCTGTTGTCTGTACAAGCGTGCTGGTTCCATTCCAGGTCAGGCAAGTAGCAATGTCACTTTTTCTCCATGACTGGGTAAACACGAAGGGAAATATCTTGAGAAAATCTGAACTTAAAAGTCTAAAGTGGCCAACCCAAAGTCAAAATCATTTATTGAAAATAGGTAATTAGATTAGCACTTTTTCACGTCAAATTTTACAAAGGACAGCACCCCCAAAAGCGCCCCTCATTCACCACTTCCTAGTGTTATGGTTGGAAAGAAGAAGTGGTGATGAACAAACTTCTCAACAACACAGCTGTCTATTACGGTTTAGGTAAGTATTGCATTGCCCCGCCTTGAGCAAGCGTGTTGACTAACATTAAATCCTTCTCTGTATGAGAAGGGTTCTGTACCCTGTAGTGAGTCAAACAGCTGATGAAGAAACCGTGACGCTAATTTAAAACTATACTCCTCAGCCACTGCATTTTACATAAAATCCAGTACATCTAAATCCAATAAAACCCAACGTGGGTGTCAATCAATCCATCAACCGATCATCAATCCTCATTGCAAACGTGGAAGCTATCGAAATACTCTCCACAGACTGACAGACATTGCATTAACTAAATTATGTTGCGTTTGATCGTTACTTATTTAAATGCAGCGTACAGTGTCTTTCTATCATACTAATAGGGCCCGTTCAGACACGGCGGGAACCGCACGATTTCTATGCGATTTGAAATCACGGGGGTCTTATTTGTATGAGTTATTAAGTAAAAAAGTCTGATAGCTATTTGGAACTTGTGAATCTGGAACCTGTGAAATTGACCGTATGTATTGTAATATTTGTTCAGAAGAAAGCATTTAAAATTATAAAAATAGTGTCCTACTGTCACCGGTAGCAACCTTTCGACGATGCATATTGTAATATAATTATTACTTACTACTGAAGCTAGAAGTATGTAACTAATAGAGCCACCATCCAAAATTCTGGTATTTGTAATAACTTACCATGTCAATGAATTCTATAAAATTGTAGACAACCTTTTTGCCGTTAGAATGAAAATACTGACCTGAAAGAAAAAAGCTTCTTTTTAAGCGTAGACAGTTGCTAAGAAACGTAATATCACATGAAAAATTCTGAAACACTGAAACAATGAATTAACCAAAACCATGATGAAAAACTTACAATAATAAAGAAAATAGTTGGCCAATGCAAAACCAGTAATAAGTACATGGAAAAATAATTAACCCAAACCCAATCAAATCAATTTCAATGGCAGGTAAGTTTTTCATCACATTTGCTACTTTACGTATACTCGCATTCCATGGGAAAATTTCATGCCTCTGGATAAAGGAAGATATAGCCTTCCTCGGTACATGGGCAAAAAATCTTTTAATCGGCTTATTGGTCTCTAAATTATTTGTAAGTGCAGATTTTTTATTTGTAAATATTTATTTGGGACTCTGCCCCTAAGATGACTCACTGATCGTCAGATTGAGGTAGGTTGATGTGGTGCATACAACACTTGCCAGATTTTGAACCTGGATATTCGTGGTCAGGTTGTGGGTGCTTCACGTCTATTCTCTTTAACCTTGTATTTTAGATCTCATATTTTTACTATCCAAAGTCCCTACTTCCCATTAAAAGTACTTTTTGAAAGCTAGCTGCCAACTGCAACTGCAACCGACACGTACCGCAGCTTCACTACTGGTTTGTATGTTGAAACATGAAATCGTTTTGGATCTAAGCGGCAGCAGCACGTGCAGTCGCCCTCAGATAGTGACCAATTTCATGTAGTCGCGGCACGGAGTTCGGAACTTGCAGTCAGCAGCTAGCTTTCAAAACGTACAGACGAAAGCAGGTCAACCTACGCGGATCTGTCAAATTTTACCAATGAAATGTTAACTTTCAACTATTGTGCTAAGACTGAAAATCTAATTTGTCAGATTGAGGAAGGTTGATGTGCTGACCATTCCACAGTTTTGTACCATTCCATTCCACAGTTTTTAAGTGAGTATTTTTTTTTCAGTGTACAAAGAATACAATATTTGCGAAGGACGGCGAGCAAAGAAAGTTTTCTCAATATCAGAATTGTTAGGATTTTTCTGTGGTTACCTCATTATATGCGTCGCTAGAACTATACCTGTAGTATTTTATCTTGCTTTTGCTGTTTTCTTTATTATCTGCCAAAGTTTTACCTGCTTATTCTGCGGCCCATGCTAAGGGCAGCAACTAAAAAACAACACGATGTATATTCATAGTCTATTCTTAAGTATGAATATGTTGTACGCCATTCGATTAAATTCTAGAAAGTTCAAATTTGGACTCTAATAACAAGTGTGTAAGGTTTCTTTTTAGTTGGATGTTATCTTGGTTTGGCTAAGAACATGTTCAATAGTGATTTTGATACACCCTTGTTATAGCATCAAGTAGCAATTCCGTTTATTCGCAATTTATCGCCAAAGATCTATCGTACTAATGTTTCCATATAATATTGCAAATTGATTTTTTTTTATTATACCATTGAAACCACAAAAGATTTATTTTTATTTTACTTAGTTTTGTTCGTCTTTTTTTGCATTCTCGTTCTTTTTTCTTTTACACTCTAACATAAACTCTAACCCTGACACAGTTTAGTTAGTTGTTAGAACTTTTTCTGAATTTTCATTTGAAATACAACGTTTACAATAAACTACATTTCTATAACAAGGTACAAACCACGTCTCCTCACCATGAAAAAACACCTTAAAAACAATAACTTAAAAATTATTTATCCTAAAATCTAACCCTTCAATTCACGTAAAACGCACGACCACCAATTTCAATGCCTAGCAATAACCCCGAACTTTACCCTCAAGGGTAACATTCGAAAGTATTAAATATCGCCAATTCGTGTCATCGCGAAACGTATCGATCACCGAGAGGAACCTACAAAAATGTGTTTATTCGTTCATGATTTATGGGCAGACATGTTCTGAGACGCAGACGTGAACTTGGGTGGTATTGGCATTGATCACTGTCAGGGACGCGGGGTGAAATAGGGTTGTATGTCTTGGTAACAGACATGTAGTATATTTTTTGGGGTTCTAAAAATCTGTAGAAAGTTTATATGAGGCTTCAAAGAGCTGGTGGTTGATATGTGTGCAATTTCATATGGCGTAATTGCACATTCCATTGGTGAACTTTTAAAGCGAGAAATGTTGACATTCTAAGAAGATGATATACCGAACTGCATTTTCCGTGCTGCATTCGGGTCAGCGCACACCAAGAGCAGAGCAGAGAGAGCATTTACTGAGATTATTGAAAAAAATATCTTATGATTATTATTATACTTCGCAAAATTGAAAACACGCCCAAATTTGATGCTCGACCATGCTCGAGCAAGCCGACTGCGTGCTCGAGTATGCATTCTACATGTGCGAGCGTGAATAGAGCAGCAAACTGATTAAGCACACCCGCCGCCGGGTAAGCCAGACAGAGACAGATAGAGATGGCTCGCGCATTGTCGAGCATGCCGCCTGCATGCTCGAGCAGTTTAAATTTTGGTCGACCATGCGCGAGCATTTTGCAGTTCGGTCTGCGCTGACCCTTCCGAGGGAACAATGGATACAAAATCGGCACAGCCGTTTTAGCGTGAAAGCGTTACAAACGAACTCACTCTCCTCTATGATAGAATTCTATAAAGTGTCTGCAAGTCTGTTGACTGTGTTTATTTTGTCACCGACTTCTAGAGCTATGTAAAAAGTTTTACTTTATCCTTTACAGTGTTTTTTGAAGTCGGTTATTATTTTTTAGTCGGTTTAGTCGGTTATTATTTTCGGTTTTTGGATCAAAAACTACAATATTTTTAAAACTTACAGTGGTAGTCGTAACCCATGATACATATGTATGTACATACTTTCACAACGTGTAAAACCATTTTTTATGTCTATTAATGTGCCTAAAATATGACAAATACTTTGCTGCAAGTCGCATCATAATTGGTAGAACCAAATGAGAGATAGTCCCGCACAAACATACATACAGGTCAAACAGAGAACTTCCTTTTTTTTTGATGTCGGTTAAAAATTACGGCAAGCCTATAGCAAGTTATATATGGGTATTAAATTACATATGATTATACCCATCCCTATTCCGCAAATTAACCCTTTCAACATGTACGGATATGTTTATTTTCTTTCGTTGTTTGTTCAGGAAGTCATTTGTTAACTGTTAAAACAGCTGATGCGTAATAAAATGGCGGATAACGCTTTAGATAAATAATCTGTGTAACATGCTTACGTCCCAATTTCACAGGTTTTTTAGATGGTTATCTGACAGATCAAGCCTTAGAAAAGTAATCACAATTAAAAACATTTTTATGGCACTATCTGTCAGATAACTATCTAGAACTCTATCAGGAACCTGTGTAACTGGCCGTTAGCATTGCATTCTGTTGTTGTAAATCAACTGTTAAATAGAGCGGCTATTTTTGAATTTGGAATGTCTGGTTATTTCAGAAACACAGAAAATATAATTAATGAACTGTTAATTAAATTCTGTAAACAAGTCAGTGTGATTAATAAGATTTTAATGTACTTACGTTAAATTATTTAAGTAAGTATTAATCTTCATTAAATATGCGTCTAGTCACTATTGTTTAAATATTTAGCCCGAAAAAGTTAGTTTTTTCACACTTTTATATGTCTTTGAAAAACTTTAGAAACAGCCCAGTTTACCAAATTAAGCCTAAGTTTTGAATTTGCAAATATTGGTGATTAGTGAAGATTTGGTCAAAATAAATAAAAAGAAAGTTAAGAAACGAATACTCAGAAAAACTGTTAAATATTTATAATACTTGTTTATGTTTAAACTACGATTGCTGTGTTGGCTTAGTTTATCAAAACATTTAAAATTGAGTAGCATCAAAGGATTCGTAATCGCAGTTTGAGAGAAATGTGTAGGTATAATTTTGTAGAATTTTATGCATATTCATAAACATAACATGTAGGTCCATTCTTTATAAATTAAAAATTATAGTAAACCACCTCCTTCCCGCGGTTTCACTTACCTACGTAGTGAGAAATTTGTAAAGTTTCAAGAGCCACATTTTAACACTAGCTTGTGCCAGCGGTTTCACCCGCGTCCCGTGGGAACTACTCGGCGCACCCGGATAAAAAGTAGCCTATATATATATAGGCTATAGCCTTCCTCAATAAATGGGCTATCTAACAGTGAAATAATTTTTCAAATCGGACCAGTAGTTCCTGGGATTAGCGCGTTTAAGCAAACAAACTCTTCAGCTTTATAATAGTAGCATAGATTTGCTTACCTGTAAGAAAATTTACAGATTCCAGCAGGTCAACCAATCTGAATCTGTCAAATTATACCAATCGAACATTAACCTCCAACTATTGTGCTAAGGTTGAAAATCAAATGAAGAAATATAGATTAAAGTAGATTGTTGTACTGGAGTCTGTACCTACATACATTCATCTACATACTTACAAAGTGAAGTAAGATTAAGAGTTCAAAGTGTTTATGTTACAGTTATAACCCGTTTTCCGATAGAACGCGTTTTCCCTAGTTAGAACTAGTTTTTACTAAATGCCTTTGTTACAACTAGAAATAACTAATACTCAAAATTTAATATCAGTTAAAACTAGTTTTAAAACTGTTCATCGTACCTTATTCTTAATCAATGTTCCATCATGCAGCAGGCATGATTTCTGTCACGGCTCCGGCGCTGCGGGGCTCCGGCGGTGCCTCGCGAGTTTATCGTCGCAGATAGGTTTAACGCTCACCAACGCAGCTTCGGCTTGCCGGCCGGCTGCGCCGGCCAGCCTCAGCCGCGGTGGCGAGTGTTACAACCACCTGCTCCTTAACTCGCGGGCCGCCTCGTCCCTCCGCGCCTACGCGATTTTGAAAAACACTCTAGGGGTAGGGCAGACAAGTCTACGTGGAGTCGGATTTACAGCGATTCGTAACAGAAATCATGCCTGCTGCATGATGGAACATTAATTAAGAATAAGGTACGATGAACTCTGAGAACAGTTTTGACTGACTCGCTTAGGACAAACGCGTGTTGTCTATTAAGAACTAGTTTTAACTGATATTAAATTTTGAGTATTAGTTATTTCTAGTTGTAACAAAAGCATTTAGTAAAAACTTGTTCTAACTAGGGAAAACGCGTTCTATCTAAAAACGGGTTATAACTGTAACATTTATATAGAAACAGCAATTGCAGATGTTATCGATGAGATTAGCCCAAATTACTCGGAAAATTCGGATCACTAGATCAATAGCTGCACGAATAGTAAATTCTTAGCGAATAAAACTTTATTTTTCCTGAAAGTTGATGCAAAAGTATTCCAGATCTGCTGTATAGGTGGGCACTTATTTATAAAAATATCTTCTTTATTCCTGAATTTTTACTGTCCTCCTATAAATGCGAAAATTGTCATGTCAAAACTTCTGAAAAAAGGGACTATAGGCTTATTTTTATCCGGGTGCTCTTTCGGACCACGTGTAAAACCGTGGTGGAATCTAGCATACGATATGGTCGCGGATTTGCTTCGGAAGGCCTGCTAAATATGCTTTCCTGCCAAGTTCATCAAAATCCATCAAGTAGTTTTTGCGTGAGAGATGAACAAACATCCATACATACGTACATCCACCCATACTTATAAAGTTTCATAATATTAGTAAGGTATAGAAAGAGGTCATCGATGATTGATTATATAGGAATTTGCATAAATTACAGTTTATTATCACTTAGAAGTGAAGTGATGAACTATTTGAGCTAGTTTTCACGCATTCTCGTACAGTTAATAGGTTAGTCTATTTTAGTACTAGTTTATTTATGCTACACCTCCCGTTTTCCCGCGGTTTCACTCGCATCCCGTGGGAATTTCTGCCCGTACCCGGACAAAATATAGCCTATGTCACTCGTGGATATTGTAGCTTTCGAATGGTGAAAGAATTTTTAAAATCGGACCAGTAGTTTTTGAGCCTATTCATTACAACCAAACAAACAAACAAAGTTTTCCTCTTTATAATATTAGTATAGATAAATATGTCTGTATAATTGGGACTTTTATTAAGCTTCGTCTACTTGTTTATGCTGAACTTTTAACTAACTTTTTTAAGTTTATCGGCTTTTTATGTTTTCCAATGTAAGGTCAAATAATCATGGTTATTTATTAAACTTATAGGTACTACTCGTTGGTATGTATGTAATCATGGATAAAAAAAACTTTAATAGCTAGTTTTTTATCTGCGATGTTTTCCAGCTGGAATTTTATTTATAGGCAGTAAAAAATAAGAAATCAGCTTCTTTAAATAAAATGCAGGGGGTGTGTGCCCGCTATAGGTGACCTTATATTCTTAAATGTCTTTTATTCAATATTAAGATATTTAAAAAATGTGGTTACGAATAAATAAATGAAAATAGTAAACTTTGTATTCAACCGGAACCTTCATCTGAATGTCCATTTCTAGAAAGAAAAAATAAATGTTGAGCTTTTAAAAAGGACTATTTTTCCTACTATTGTCCTCGTCCAAGTTTTGATTTGTGCTTATAGTTAAAGTTTCAACGTGATGACTTAACAAAAAATATTTTATAGTCTCAAAAACAACAGACTGTATACCTATTTAATAAATCTTTACAAAATATTAACGAGTTCTTTTAAAATAAAACAAAATCCCGTCTAGCGTTTTAATAAGCCATTAACTTCTACTACAATAGTGACTTAATTTAAGCGAAATCTGTAAGATGGACGATCAATCATTATGGGCCTTTTGTAGCTATAATTCGGTTCAGAATAATAAAGGCATATTTGACACGTCACGTTCCTTTGAAAACTTAATACCATATTGACGATATCACAGGGCCTTTTAATATTATTTAACCGACTTCTAAAAAGCGTGATTTCGAATTGAGAACTTTTTTGTTAAATGATAAAATCCGCAAACTGGCAAAGGATTTTTTGCTGCATTATAAATTAAGTACTAAAAGATTATTAACATGATTTTCATTGCATCTCCTTATCAAACATTCAAAAAACTCCGACCGAGTCGAACAATACAGAAACAAGTTGCAGTTGGGGGGAGTTCCTAGTTATAGATAAGAAAGTGTTTTATAGAACAAACTTTTGACCTGTTTTTATATTTCAAACGACGACTTAAAATTGTCATTGATTTGTCAATTATCAAAATCAGCCAATTC
Source organism: Heliothis virescens (assembly GCA_002382865.2). Classification (NCBI taxonomy): domain Eukaryota; kingdom Metazoa; phylum Arthropoda; class Insecta; order Lepidoptera; family Noctuidae; genus Heliothis; species Heliothis virescens. The sequence goes on along the minus strand of NWSH02000081.1, from coordinate 2,734,612 downwards.
GCTAACAGACAAATCCATATACCTGCACTGCATACATACCTACAAATTACATTGAAACGTTCAAATAATCCTATACTGATAATATACACATTATCCTCCTTTATGCCAAAGTCAGGTAAAAAGTGCTGCAGGGCTGCGGAATTGTTCAAAAGAGTTACCGCGGCCCAGANTTCTTTATTCCTGAATTTTTACTGTCCTCCTATAAATGCGAAAATTGTCATGTCAAAACTTCTGAAAAAAGGGACTATAGGCTTATTTTTATCCGGGTGCTCTTTCGGACCACGTGTAAAACCGTGGTGGAATCTAGCATACGATATGGTCGCGGATTTGCTTCGGAAGGCCTGCTAAATATGCTTTCCTGCCAAGTTCATCAAAATCCATCAAGTAGTTTTTGCGTGAGAGATGAACAAACATCCATACATACGTACATCCACCCATACTTATAAAGTTTCATAATATTAGTAAGGTATAGAAAGAGGTCATCGATGATTGATTATATAGGAATTTGCATAAATTACAGTTTATTATCACTTAGAAGTGAAGTGATGAACTATTTGAGCTAGTTTTCACGCATTCTCGTACAGTTAATAGGTTAGTCTATTTTAGTACTAGTTTATTTATGCTACACCTCCCGTTTTCCCGCGGTTTCACTCGCATCCCGTGGGAATTTCTGCCCGTACCCGGACAAAATATAGCCTATGTCACTCGTGGATATTGTAGCTTTCGAATGGTGAAAGAATTTTTAAAATCGGTCCAGTAGTTTTGGAGCCTATTCATTACAACCAAACAAACAAACAAAGTTTTCCTCTTTATAATATTAGTATAGATAAATATGTCTGTATAATTGGGACTTTTATTAAGCTTCGTCTACTTGTTTATGCTGAACTTTTAACTAACTTTTTTAAGTTTATCGGCTTTTTATGTTTTCCAATGTAAGGTCAAATAATCATGGTTATTTATTAAACTTATAGGTACTACTCGTTGGTATGTATGTAATCATGGATAAAAAAAACTTTAATAGCTAGTTTTTTATCTGCGATGTTTTCCAGCTGGAATTTTATTTATAGGCAGTAAAAAATAAGAAATCAGCTTCTTTAAATAAAATGCAGGGGGTGTGTGCCCGCTATAGGTGACCTTATATTCTTAAATGTCTTTTATTCAATATTAAGATATTTAAAAAATGTGGTTACGAATAAATAAATGAAAATAGTAAACTTTGTATTCAACCGGAACCTTCATCTGAATGTCCATTTCTAGAAAGAAAAAATAAATGTTGAGCTTTTAAAAAGGACTATTTTTCCTACTATTGTCCTCGTCCAAGTTTTGATTTGTGCTTATAGTTAAAGTTTCAACGTGATGACTTAACAAAAAATATTTTATAGTCTCAAAAACAACAGACTGTATACCTATTTAATAAATCTTTACAAAATATTAACGAGTTCTTTTAAAATAAAACAAAATCCCGTCTAGCGTTTTAATAAGCCATTAACTTCTACTACAATAGTGACTTAATTTAAGCGAAATCTGTAAGATGGACGATCAATCATTATGGGCCTTTTGTAGCTATAATTCGGTTCAGAATAATAAAGGCATATTTGACACGTCACGTTCCTTTGAAAACTTAATACCATATTGACGATATCACAGGGCCTTTTAATATTATTTAACCGACTTCTAAAAAGCGTGATTTCGAATTGAGAACTTTTTTGTTAAATGATAAAATCCGCAAACTGGCAAAGGATTTTTTGCTGCATTATAAATTAAGTACTAAAAGATTATTAACATGATTTTCATTGCATCTCCTTATCAAACATTCAAAAAACTCCGACCGAGTCGAACAATACAGAAACAAGTTGCAGTTGGGGGGAGTTCCTAGTTATAGATAAGAAAGTGTTTTATAGAACAAACTTTTGACCTGTTTTTATATTTCAAACGACGACTTAAAATTGTCATTGATTTGTCAATTATCAAAATCAGCCAATTCGCTAACAGACAAATCCATATACCTGCACTGCATACATACCTACAAATTACATTGAAACGTTCAAATAATCCTATACTGATAATATACACATTATCCTCCTTTATGCCAAAGTCAGGTAAAAAGTGCTGCAGGGCTGCGGAATTGTTCAAAAGAGTTACCGCGGCCCAGATACACAAAGGGCTCAAGAAGGAACACGGTGGGTTTTAGTCAGTAAAAATCTGACACTCCCTCACGCTGTCACCCACAGCGGGAGGGGTCATCTGATTATTTCCCATCGATAAAAAAAGAGGTAAAAAGTGCTCTTACACTTATAAAACAATACATGTCAACAAGGATTAAATACAAGGACGTGTCTACACGAGTTCAGGATCAGGAGCTTAGCAAACCTGAATACCTGATTCAAGGCTGTTCGTTTGATAGCTAAGCGACGCATTTTAGAAAATAAAATATTATGAGAGAACCAATAATATTTTACTGCAGATTTTATGAATGATGCATAAAATTCTGGAATATATTCCAAGTTTTAGGAGGAAAAGTAAGCTTAGTAGTGACAACTTCTTTTAAGTTGTGATGTGGAAGTATAACGTCTTTATTAGTAAAATTATAAATATACTACTAGTTTTTTCCTGCGGTTCCACCAACGTCCCGACGTCCAAGGGAACGACTTCCTGCATCTGCATAAAAAATAGCCTGTATGCTTTTTCAGGCCTTAGACTTATTGCGTACAAAATTTCAGTAGTCTAGGCTTGAAAGTCGGATGTCAGGATGCCTAGGTAACTCGGGTTGAGGAGGTAAGATAGGCAGTCGCTCTATGTAAAACACTGGTACTCAGTTTCATCAGGACCAACTGGAAGTCAACCCCAACATACTTGGGACAAGGCTAAGAAGATGCTTAGTGGATGGCCATCTATATTTTTTTAAGTATGTTCAGTATTCACGGTAAATAAATTCCTTTTTAAAAAAAATATGGCGTTGCCGTATTTAAATTCAAGCTATGGTTTGATTACTCGAAACAATATATTATATTGTATTTGTTAATAATATATTGGTCTTGCCGTTTTGAACAGTGTTTGTTGTACAGACAACAGCAGGTCAATGTATACGAATCTGATAAATTTTACCAATCAAACATTAACCTAAGTACCATTGCGATAAGGTTGAAAATCGATTGCAGAAATTTGACAGATTGTGGTAGCTTGATGTGCTGTCGTCTGTATTAAGGAAATAAGGTTTAAAGTTGGACATAGTACCTGTAATATCTGAGAAACAAATATTAGTGATAACCTACTGTTATGTTGATGTTAATGCTGCTGGTTCTCCTATTTACAAATTAATATTGCAAAAGGCAGAATTAAAGCACACATTTATTCTCCTAGTATGATAACATCAAACCTATTTGCAATAACCAGCCCAAAATTGAAGCATATTACAGCAACATTTCAAATCACATAATTAACATAACTACGAACTATCAATATTAGTTTAGACTGCAAACCAACTCCAATTATGAAAATGTTAATGAGCGAGTGAAGCTGCGGGCAAAAGTTGGCTCGAAATAATCGGCTTCCGTTAATTGTTCGCTAAATAAGTACGGGCTTATTAATGGTCGTAGAAATATTATTTTATGTCGTGATGGAATTTATTTCTTTTCAAGGATACATCATTTTGCGGACACGCCCATTTATGACAATTTTTAGTAAAATTTTGGACGTTCTATTTCTTCATAAATTATATTTACAACCACCTTATTCTATTACAAAAAAAAACTTAACCTAAGAACTATTAAAAAAGCGCATCAAAAAATTGATCCTCATCGCTGTCAACCGGTATAAATTGGCATCACAACTTTATTAAGTTCCAAATTGAGCAATGCTACTATCTAGGTACTAGCTTCTGCCAGCGGTTTCACCTGCGTAAAACTTAAAATCCCGTTCTATACCGAGAAATTAAGATGAACCTCTGTGCAAAATTTCAGCTTTACAGGTGTTGATGACGCAGTGAAGGTCAGTCAAAATTCAGTCAGGACTTTGATTTTGATATATACAGATAAAAACAATTTTGTTTTCCTACATGGTCCTGATTTTGTGCGTTGGTACTCAGCTGCACTCGTTTAGCCTGAAAGCCGATCCCAATATAACTTAAGAAAAGGCTGATGAATGGTATCTTCAGGGCCAGTTCCGCTAACCTTCTGGCAGCCAATATTCATAAAGAAGCATTATTCGATATTATTTCGTTTGACACCCACAGCTTTTGGCAATATATTGGAGGAAACTGTCTGGTCTAAGCTCAGCTATGACGTAGCTGTCTAGCTTTGCTTGTCCATATTTCATTGTTATGTTTAACAAAGAAATATTACAGTTTTGAAACTTGGTCCTTTAAGCGTGCAGAAAACTGTTGGTTTTATTTTTCAGTGATGATTTTATTGAGATGAATGGTTTTATGGATATTGGTTATGTAAATCGTTTATGCAGTAGACAAAGTCAAAAAGATCAGAAGTCGAAAAAATGTGTTAAGACGAAAATGTTCAGTAAATCTAAAAGTTTTTCACTTTTCAATATCAGTAATGTAAAATGGAAATTATATCTCATCAATACATATAAAAACTCAGAAAGAACAAAAGAATGGGTTGGATTCTGTTCTGCATAGTTGACAAGCGTTGCTTATGACTTGAGACTTCTAGAATTGAAGAATAGCTGATTTATGAATTTGGTTTTACGTAACCATTTCGCTATGTCAACTGACTGCACATAACTAGTGAGTGACTTCAGAGATATTTCCTGAATGTATGCCGCACTCTCATACCTTTAAAAACAGTCAGATTTATTTTATGTGATGATTTAGTTCGAAATGTGAGTTAGAGCAGGAACATATTTTGAAGATCTAAGTAGTTGTTTGTACCCTGTGTTCTGAAGGAAGTGAAGTGGCAATAGATGTCGCCATTGCCAATCGCCAATCTGTGCGCCAATCGTTGCACTACAGACAAGACCTTTTCTTCATATAAGCATTTTTGGCTCTGTTGGACCCAAGTCTACTAAATGAAATGCTACCCACATTGCTGATTAACTTCTAATAAAAAACGAACTAATCATCAACACGTTGAACGCCAAGTGAGCGACAAACAATAGATTTTCTATTGTGTCTGTGACCCATGGCGTTCAACGTGTTAAAATTTAATCCGCATTATTTATATTTAAGATAACCAGCGGGTCTTACTCGCGATGAAATTATAAAGCTGGTTATCTTAAATATGTGTACAAGTCGCGAAAGTTTAAAAACATTGACCGCATTATTTATACCATGAGTACCTATAGGAACTTGTAAATGTGAAATATAGGTACATTAAGGTGGAGTGGAAAATAATAATTAGATATATTATATTCCTATTAAGACTCCCAAAAAGCATTAATTAAATATAATAACAACGCGTCAGTTCCGGTACTTACAAATCATCGTATAAAAGTACAAAAATGCAAGTAAAATTATCCTAGGCACATTAATTCAGTTCATTCATAATGGGAGTTGGAGACCGGCCATTTTTGCACCGGCCTTCGTTATGCCGTATTATCTGATTACATTAGAGGGCGTACGTGAAAGCGTCGTGCTGCGTTTGTTTCAGGCGAGTACTCGTTCTAGTGTTAGGCTAGTATAAGACTAAGATTTTAGATAATTTTTATGTTTCTGAAGTAGGTGACTATTTTATGTGGAGTAGATATATCAAGCTAGTAAGGGGCACCTGCCCCCTGTGGGAAGTGGACAAGGGTTTTTGCACCAACTCGGGCGCGGGCAATGTAAGAGGCGAGCCCAGGAAGTAAAATTGAGGTATGCGAGTTGGAAAGCGTGTTAAGTATGAGTGTAGAAGGAGTGAGAGGGAGAGGAAGACCAAAGGAAAGATGGATGGATTGCGTAAGAGATGACATGAGTAAGAAGGAAGTGAATGTCAGTATGACGAGTGACAGGAAGAAATGGAAGCAAAAAACATATTGCGCCGATCCCAAATAAAATTGGGAATTTTATATTTAAAAAAAAATGTTTGATGGACGCTATCAAGTCTAGTGGTTGGGCAGGTACAGTCGTCAGCACATCAAGTTACCACAATCTGTCAAATTTCTGCAATAGATTTTCAATCTTATCACAATAGTGGAGGATTAATGTTCGATTGTTAAAATTTTACAGATTTGGGTAGGCGTGCTGTCGACTGTACCTACTGCAAATTACAGTGTCCTAAAAATGATATGGTATTCAACTATTCCTTACTACTACATCCTTACGCGTAGCACTCAATAACATTAGCAGAATGTAAGAGTAGAAGGCGATCAACAAAAATTTATGTATAAATAATTTTTTTTTTCGGATGTTTTCTTATTTTTATTCAAAACTAGCTGGCCAGGTAAACTTCGTATCACTTACTTTAATTTTTTTTTATAATCATATTTTCTCATCGTTTAAACCTTCCCTTGATCTGTACAAACATTTTAAAACCAAAATAAGCCCGATCGGTCCAGCCATTCTCGAGTTTTAGTGAGACTAACGAACAGCAATTGATTTTTATATATATAGATGAAGATGCTCTACGTACAACAAGCAAAGCGAAAATATTTTTTAAGCAGTGGATTTCATTTAATCAAAAAACTACCCATGCCAATAACTCGACCACTCTACTGTTCCATATCAAACGCGCGGTAAAAGATACTCTCAACGGTTCGTAGTCACGTCGTTAAAAACATTGCAGTCCATATTGTGATGAAAACGCAAGTCGTTTTACTAAGTTCGTTGAAGAATATAAACCGTAGGCTGTCTGATGTTTTAAATACTACATCATGCCGGTGTAGTTTGCTTTGAAGAGCTTTTATTTAGAAAAAACATTGTGTTTTGTGTTCAACAGTAGTAATGTTAGTTCGTGGCTCTGTAACAACTGAGTCGATCGCTCATAAGACTAAGCATTGCTTGGCGCGGTCCGTCCGTGTATGGGTGACCATCTTGTCATAGCGATTGCCCGCGTGTTTCGGAGGGCACGTTAAATTGGTGGGTCCCGGCTGTCATATGTATAATCACACAAACAGCTATCAATCTTACTAAGCGGTATTAGTTTCCAAGTAACTGGGTATTACTGGCTGGAGGTCAGATAGGCAGTCGCTTCATGTAAAATACTGGTACTCAGTTGCTTAGATTAGACTGGAAGTCAATTCTTTAAAGAGTTTCCTCTTTTTTAACAGTTGCCACGCAAATCCTAAAAAACAGACAAGACAACACTCCCTCTTACACTTGAATAAGCGGGTGTTGGTAGAAATACAAGCAATTCCCTTGTTATTGCCTGTGCATGCATTAATACCTGCTGCAAATGTTTCCGCCGGCACGCAGGAAGCTTGCATCTGGGCCAACTTCGATGCAGTTAGGCCGAGTGCACTCTGGTAGTGCATTTTTAATTATATTTTTGGGTGTTATAATGGGCAAAACAGTATCGTTCTGCCCCGATTGCCAACCTCACCCGATCGTGGTGACTGGTGGCGGTATAACCATTACACAGCCAAGTGGGCCATAATGAAACGATGGTATGCAGCATCTCCATCCTGATGGAACTACTGCACATACCCGAATAAAAAGTAGCCTGTAGCCATTTATAAACGACTAGCTTCTGCCAGCGGTTTCACCCGTGGGAACCATTCGGCGCATCCGGATAAAAAGTAGCCTATAAATGGACTATCTAACACTGAAAGAATTTTTCAAATTGGATCAGTAGTTCCAGAGATTAGCGCGTTCAAACAAACTCTTCAGCTTTATAATATTAGTATAGATAAACGGACTATCCGACACCAATTCTCGGCAGATATTTTTTTTAGAAGTCACAAACAGGTGCTAAAACTTACATAAGCAAACTCACCCAAAAGTCGAAAAAAATATCGAAACGTTATTACCGAATTTATGTTCAACCCAAAGACATTAAACATATACTAGTCTCTTTGGTTCAACCACAAATTACTTTGCATTGTCAAAGATGACACCAATTTTAACACCTTATCTTTATACTTTTGTCGAATGGTAAAAATTAAAAGTAATTTATAATTTTACAAAGCAAATGCAATACGATTGATTAACCTTCGATACAAAGGCGGTTTTATTAAAACGTTCAATCATTTTGATAAAAGATACTTTGACTGCATATTTATCAAGCTTTATAAGTTCAAAGTTACAGATGTTTATTGCAAAGAATATTAAAAGTACAACGCTAAATAATATGAATATCACAATCAAGATTTCTCATTCGATCGACCTTTAACAGATTATCTGTCAGAGATCGACAACCTATTGAAATGTTATCATGATTTAAAAATTGCAGTCAATGCTGCCAAAAATTCGTAAAAAATTGGTTTATTTATGAAGGCGTGTTTTGATGCGTATCCAGATAGTGTAAAAAATTGAAACAATAAATCAACAAATGAAAAACTAAGACTATGTAAAAGTGTTTTAGCTGTGATAACAATTATTTATCAAGCTTTATAGTGACCCTTTTAACACAAAGGGTGTCAGAAGGAACATATATACCCACAAAAATTCGCTTTCATGACTTCCTGATAGAAGGCATCTTTAAAATCAAATCAGCCCACATTTTCTTAGAGTGTTCCATTGTGTCTATCTCCTTACTTCCGAGCACTGAAGGCATACACTTGAAGCCACCTCCGGCATTGCTGCATTTATTATCACAGCCTACGTGAGGCACGTTTAAATTGTGCATTTTCCATTGCGCTGCGGATTCGTGGTTACTTCATATATGTGTTATAACGACGAGCAATGAAAGTGGGCCAAGGTCAGTTGTGACCACAGGTTA
>NWSH02000081.1:2713674-2725288 GCA_002382865.2 Heliothis virescens | reverse complement strand
ATGGTATGCAGCATCTCCATCCTGATGGAACTACTGCACGTACCCGAATAAAAAGTAGCCTGTAGCCATTTATAAACGACTAGCTTCTGCCAGCGGTTTCACCCGCGTCCCGTGGGAACCACTCGGCGCATCCGGATAAAAAGTAGCCTATAAATGGGCTATCTAACACTGAAAGAATTTTTCACATCGGACCAGTAGTTCCGGAGATTAGCGCGTTCAAACAAACAAACAAACTCTTCAGCTTTATAATTTATAATTAGTATAGATAAACGGACTATCCGACACCAATTTTCGGCAGTTTTTTTTTTAAGTCACAAACATGTAAAAACTTACAATAGCAAACTCACCTAAAAGTCGAAAAAAATATCAAAACGTTATTACCGAATTTATGTTCAACCACAAATGACATTGTCAAAGATGACACCAATTTTAACACCTTATGAGTATTAAAAATACAGCTTTATACTTTTGTCGAATGGTAAAAATTAAAAGTAATTTATAATTTTACAAAGCAAATGCAATACGATTGATTAACCTTCGATACAAAGGCGGTTTTATTAAAACGTTCAATCATTTTGATAAAAGATACTTTGACTGCATATTTATCAAGCTTTATAAGTTCAAAGTTACAGATGTTTATTGCAAAGAATATTAAAAGTACAATGCTAAATAATATGAATATCACATCAAGATTTCTCATTCGTACGACCTTTAACAGATTATCTGTCAGAGATCGACAACCTATTGAAATGTTATCATGATTTAAAAATTGCAATGCTGCCAAAAATTCGTAAAAAATTGCTTTATTTATGAAGTCGCGTGCTTTGATGCGTATTGCGATAGTGTAAAAAATTGAAACAATAAATCAACAAATGAAAAACTAAGACTATGTAAAAGCGTTTTAGCTGTGATAACAATTATTTATCAAGCTTTATAGTGACCCTTTTAACACAAAGGGTGTCAGAAGGAACATATATATATACCCACAAAAATTCGCTTTCATGACTTCCTGATAGAAGCCATCTTTAAAATCAAAATCAGCCCACATTTTCTTAGAGAATTCTATTGTGTCTACCTCCTTACTTCCGAGCACTGAACGCATACCTACACTTGAAGCCACCTCCGGCATTGCTGCATTTATTATCACAGCCTACGTGAGGCACGTTTAAATTGTACATTTTCCATTGCGCTGCGGATTCGTGGTTACTTCATATATGTGTTATAACGACGAGCAATGAAAGTGGGCCAAGGTCAGTTGTGACCACAGGTTATGTAGAATGTAGGTAAAATAATAATTTAAGTTATTAATTTAAGTTATTTTTAGAACAAAATTAAAAATAGATTTTTTTTTATTTACAGGAACTATTTCAATTGCTTATGCGTTATCTTGATTATGGTAATTCTAATTTATTTATTTTTGTATAATTTTGTATAATGATAAATAGAGCTATTATTTCAAAAGTTTGAAAAGTCAAACTAAATAAAGTATCGTAAACTTTCTAATCTAAACAAATCACATCCACAAAAAAATATTCGTATTAAATATTCGCAATCAAAACGCTCTTTGTTGCCAATTTTAAATTATTATTTCAAAGAATCCATTAAAGGCAACAAAAGGGACTTTTCTTTTGTAGAAAATGGACAAACCCTGTTGTCGATGAGTTTTTTTGGAAATCGCGATCGCAATCGATGATACAACGTTGCTAATATTTTGCGTAAAATGAAATGGCTTTTTATAAGATGGCTTTTAAAAGAAATATTTTTACGTTGAGATTTGGTATTTTTTAAGTTACTTATAAGTATTGAGAATTATTTTCTATTTGTAAGATGCCTTGTAACACCACACCCACAGTCAAACCGCTAAACCGGTTTTGTGGGAGATTGTCTAAAATTATATTGTATCTTTTTATAATAATAAATAAATTAAAAAAAAAGCGTAACTAAATATTTTGTTATTGATAATGTTTTTGGGTAGTCTTTTAGAGCGGCGATGAGGAAAATTTTTGACGACATACGAGTATTTTAATTACCTATAAATTTTTTTTTTTTCAGTTTATACACTACTCCCATCGCACCGCTCGCGTAATATTGATTTCACACGACTTACGACTACGGCTACTATCTTAACATCATTATGATGTGTATTTTATGTAACACAATGCTTAAATAATGATATTAAGAGACATGAATTTATTTTAAACATCGACCCTTCTGTTATTATGACATCGACTATAAAAATGCCTCGTCATTTTGTTCTTCATGAGAAATACCCTGCATACTAAATTGTGAGTTACCTACTGAAGTTTCAGCCTTCGCTTTGTTCATTGTATCAGTGGTATCTTTACAGAATAGCCGGCCAGTATCTTAGCTAGCCACACAATGCTTGATATACCACTGTTAGAGATATAAATTATATACATTGATTCATTAATTGCTAATGGATGGATAATTTCAACTAAAAAAGCCAAATAAAATTCAAAAGGTAACCTGTCTCAGGTCTTATGAGAATATCGTTTCATGAATACATGAAATTCATAAGTAGCTGTGTAAGATTTACACAGCTACTTATGAATTTCTCATTCGATCGACCTTTAACAGATTATCTGTCAGAGATCGACAACCTATTGAAATGTTATCACAATTTAAAAATTGCAGTCAATGCTGCCAAAAATTCGTAAAAAATTGGTTTATTTATGAAGGCGCGTTTATTGATGCGTATCCAGATAGTGTAAAAAATTGAAACAATAAATCAACAAATGCAAAACTAAGACTAAGTAAAAGTGTTTTAGCTGTGATAACAATTATTTATCAAGCTTTATAGTGACCCTTTAACACAAAGAGTGTCAGAAGGAACATATATACCCACAAAAGGTCGCTTTCATAACTTCCCAACTACCTGATAAAAGCCATCTTTAAAATCAAAATCAGCCCACATTTTCTTAGAGAATAGCTGTGTAAATCTACCTGTAAGAAGTTAAACCGGTTTTCTTGACTTATTTCAAGAGCATTCATATAGGTCAGTGGGTCGAACCTTTTATATTTTGAGCGCATTCTTTGTCGCAAGCGTGCGACATTATAGGACGCTTTTCATGTGTCGGAAGGTGGAAAACCACATTTATAATAGGGGGAATATGGCTAGAGTGTTGGGTCAGGGTTGATAAACTAATAGTTATGAAGAGTACAAGTTCTATATGTGTATAGTTTCAAGTCGCCACGTTGGTCTAGTGGTCGCAGAGCCCACTGCTGTGCACCAAGTCTCGGGTTCGATTTCTGGGTCGGACCGTTGATACATCCATGCATCGGGGAGCACTTTAATGTCGGTACTGCGTCTGATCTCTCTCCCGTCGTGTTGGATTGCCGTCCCATCTGGTTATGTGAGTGAGGGAATAGGGTGTGCACCTGTGTCTGCGCAAATGCTTGTGCACTATAATATGACCTGCGCAGTTGGCTGATATCCTTATATGAGAACAGCCTTCGTGGCCAGAAATCGGCTAGGACGCCATTATAGTTTCAAGCCGAGTAACCAGACAGTTACCAAGGGTATAGTATTGCTCAGGTTATTGGGTTGAGGAGGTCAGAAAAAAGTTGTTCCGATAAACACTGGTAGCTGTAATTTAAATTGGAGGTTGACACCGAAAGAAGGCTACGCAGATGATGATGATTTTAAGCCGACGTCCATTGATCGTTTTTGTTTGGTTTTCCATAAGTAACCATAGCCTTAATTATACCATGTTATCATTTTTTTAAATTAAAGGCTTCTTAATTGTTACTTACATAACTTTGAGCTTAATTTAATATTTTTATTACGACTGAGCGTAAAAAAATGAAACTTGGGTGGATTTTTTTGTGTCTTTTCAACGGTCGCGGTCATCTCTATGAACTTTTGGAATTAGCGGAATATTTGCAATTTCTTTTACTAATATGTACTGAAATTAACTCATGATACTAAAAACAATGTTTTTAATATAATATTATGGTTGTTCCAGGTCCAAACGAGGCTAAATATGACCAGACACTCACAGAAGTGCGGAGAGACCTCGCCAATAAGATAAGAGATGTTGTTCAGAGTCTAAAGCTTCTTCCCGTAAGTATTAAATATCTACTATTCGATAATGACGTAGGTGATGTATATGTTTCACGCAAGTTGTGAAAAAAATATAGCAATAAAGACTTATGCAATTGGGATAGTTTGCAGCTCTAAGAGCTCTTTCGTACTGGTATTATCTGCCCGTTTTTTTACGCAGCATACACGCAACAATCGTAAGTTTGAACAACTCACTCTTCACACTTCCAGCGCTGACGCCCGAAGAGTATACTCGCGGTGAAATCCTTTAATGTGAATGCACTCTTATTGATGAAAGTTGGTTCAAGAAATTGTGATGATGACTTCATAAAGAATTCATTAAAAAAAATATTTAAAAGTATCGAAATAGTTAACGTAAAATCATGCCTGTTTACCATCAGTGTTTCACTGAAAACTGAAGCAAACATTTTAACAAATAATTTGCCGAGTAACAGAAAAGGTATTACATAAATGTACTCGTAAAAGCAACAATGATGTAATTTAACAAATTAACACATCGTTCTGAAGAACTACATAAGCATTAGGCACTATGCCATACAATAAACATGTGATTGTATGTTTATCAGCTGTTTCTGCGCCTACGCATGTAGCTGGAGAAAATAGGTCACTAGTCTCAAAAGTCTGACTGTTTTGATGTTTTAACTTTCTTAGATTTGTAAACTTTTTTTAAAACTTTATTTTGGATATCAGTCCGTATTTATGGGAATAACCTAGTCGAGGAGGATTCCTCAAGATTCTAACAAATACGAGTTTAATAAATGTGACAGTCTGTTTGTTAGAAACCTATGCTTAGGTACAGACAACAGCAGGTCAACGTATACGAATCTGTCAAATTGTACCAATCAAATGTAAACCTACCTCCCTTGTGATAAAGTTGAAAATCGAATGCAGATATTTGACAGATTGTGGTAACTTGATGTGCTGTCGTCTGTACTTTCAAATAGTTAATTCAGTTAACTAATGTGGATGAAATTTGGCACAGAGATAAAAGGTACAGACATCAAGTTACCACAATCTGTCAAATTTCTGCAATAAATTTTCAACCTTATCACAAATGCGGTAGGTCGAAGATTGATTGGTAAAATTTGACAGATTCGGGTAGATACCCTGACCTGCTATTGTCTGTACCTTGACAATCGACTGCTTATTTTTAGGGTAGTAGTAGCAGTGGGTAGAAGTCAGTAGTTCAATACTTTCTTCATTATTACTTAATACTTACGTTCCCGTGGGGCTAGAGTAAAACCACGGGACATAGATATAGTATAAAATACCCAACTATTCCTTCTTGTTTAAATTTGTATTTGTGTAAAAAGTCCAGATCCAGATTTTTTTCCTCTAATTAAGAGCCTACTCAAATGGAGTAGGTATAAGCTGACTGTTAAGCTAAATATTTGCTAATAGCCAGTAAAGCATATTTTTTTGTCATCAGAACAGCAACGTGGACCTGTTCCCCTACCTAGAAGATTACCTAGCGGAGTATGAGAGTAACTACACAGAATGCATGAAGCATATCAATGACAATAACACCACGAAAACTACGTGGACCTTCTGGAATGCCATGTTTTATTCTGGCACTATTTACACCACTATAGGTAAGGATGCAAATACTACTTATAAGTACAGACAACAGCAGGTCAACGTATACGAATCTGTCAAATTTTACCAATCAAATGTTAACCTACCTCCATTGTGATAAGGTTGAAAATCGAGTGCCGAAATTTGACAGATTGGTAACTTGATGTGCTGTCGTCTGTACCTCCTTAACCGCTTGTACGCCGTTAATTATAACACAGTAGAAACTAAAAAGTACTTAAAATCACAGATGTTTGTGGTCGAGTCACATACATAAAAATATGACGAAATATTTTATGGATATATTTAATTGAATTATATATAGTCAGTATTTTACTACTATCTATCCTCAGCCTCAATTTAATACTCCTAAAGCGCCTATCAGTTTCATAACAGCAATTCTTTTGTTAAGAATGGTGCTACAACAAAACTATTAGGCGCTTTATTACAGTACAAATCTCATTCACAAATTCATAAACACTAAAAGCATTTATAAAACAAACTTTAAACTTTATTGTTCTTTAGTTCGTCTGCATTTGTTTTAATACGTTCAAAAGATTTAAAGAAATAGTATTTTGTTTTAATTTAGAAAGGTAGCTGAAACAAAGCGACGCTTTTCTTTTGTGTCTGTTCAAATCATGTTTACTAAGAACAACTCAGACACATTAGGTTTTTTTTTCTATTTAACTATCTGCACTGGGATTTTGTATTTTCACTATTTAATTTCCTCTTGCCATTTATTTTCATTCAAGTTTAGTTTAATTATTTAGCATTTTGCCTTCATTCTGTTTAAATTAAATTCCCTCGGATTTAGTTACGTCCATTCAATCCTTAATGAAATTACTAATATGAGGGTCTTTCACCTGTCGGGTCTGTAGGGAGAACATATTTTATAAAAATACTACAATACCTATCCACTTTATCTGCGTAATAAATACTTACGTCAGAATTGCGTCTGTCTATTTATATCCTGTCCTAATGCAACGTACTCGTGTCTTTAGATAGGTCTTTGCAAAACGATCATGATCTTGCAAAAAGCATCTGGAATGACGCGTCAAATAACGATGGTCGCTTATGTCGAGCATTTTCTAGAGTAGCATTGCAAATACGACTGGACTGAATTTAGGTGTAGTTGTTTTAAATTTGGAACGCCGCCCGGCGGGCTTGGCGCTCTTCCGTTCAGTTCTCCCGCGTCACAACGCACAGCGTGTATTACGAAAACTGTGACAACATACACCATAAGAAGTTCCATAGAAAAGTCGTGAATGTTGTTTTAAATGTCATTGAGGACTCTACTTGCAACTGTGATACATTGAGCATGTACAGCAATATCTTATTACGAAGTTACGGGCGTTTGTTTACGTCCATCACTGTGAGGCGGCTAAAATAGATTCTTTTATTAGAAATCTGCTTTGACCCTGTTATAATAAAGAGTGTTGATGATGGAATCGGTAACAAGGGGTGAGTTTACACTTTTTGAATACTTATCATTGTTGGCTTGTCTCACTTTATTTGTGTCATAACTATTGGCAGGAGATTGATTATTCACTGCCAAGCTTGATATCGGTGTGACTGTTTTAATCGAGTTCAATTGCCTTAGTCTATTGTGAGCGGTTGTGATACCACAACTTTTTATTTTCAGTTACCGTGTGAGTGAAAGGTGGTGGTGATGAGTGATAACGAATCTCCAGAGAAAGAAAAATTGACTCTAACAATCCCATCAATCAGAAGAGAATCGGATACTCAAACGGTTGGTCAGTTAGTGATAAAATCGCCTGAAATAAGACTAAACGAATCGGAAGTCATGGATGAAGACAAGCAAAATATGTCAATAAGGAAAAGGAGGAATTTATCGAAGAACAGAGGTCAAGCAGCAAGGCAAAGAGAAAAGACACCAGAACCTGGAAGAACTTTAAAGCCTCATGAAGACACGCCGACTTCTGATGATGAAGAAATTAAGCTTCCACGCCCCAACTCTAGAGAAATTGAAGCTGATAGTACTTATGAAGAAATGAAACGCTTGGTACAAGAAAAAGCTAATGTCAAAGACCCTGTGTACGATTTAGATACGGAAGAAGTTCTCGAGCAAAGGGCAATGGCTGCGCAAGAGCGTAGGCGTAGAAGTATTTCACCGTTTGCCATACCAGATAAAGAAGAACTTGCTAATCTTTTGGAACGTAAAGGAAGCTTTATAGATCCAACTAATAAACTTTTATCTACTAATTACGCCCTGACCCCAAAAGACGTCGATACTTCACGTCGTAATTCATTAACCATTGAACCACCAAAAGAAGTCAAACATACTCTCTCTACTCCTTCTCCCGTCAGCACTTCTCCAAAAGAAAGTCAATTTCCCTACCCTTTGTCCAATGCGCCAAAAAAACTCGAAGAAGCAGTTTATCCAGATGAAAAGAAAACGGAACAGGGAACTAAGTCACTGAAAACACCTGTGAAAAATGAAGAAGTTTTTACGTTTGACGATAAAGATATTAAACAAACTGTAAAAGCGACTACACCTAAACCAGAAACTCCGGTATCACCTGGTGAACTTGTAACGAAAGTAATACAAATAGAAAGGACACCTAGTAGGAAAATGTTGGCGGAAAAGAAGCCTAATGTCGAAGTAAGAGAAAGGATAGTAAGAACTCCAAGTAGGAGATTGTCCACAGATATCAAACCAATTATTGCGAAACCTCAACCTAAAGATCCGAGACCTAAGGATGAAACTCAAAGTAAAGCACCACCAATCAAACCGGCTCGCAGCAAATCTGCTTCAAGATTTGGGGTCAGTTTTCTTATGAAAATATTTTTTATACTGTTTGTCGCTTTGTTAATAGCACTTTATTTCCAATATGCATAATCCCAAACCATGCAAATGATCACTATGTACATAGTTTGCCATAATTTTGTAGAATGAGAGAAGCAACTAATAATTTATCCATAATAACATTTACAGAACAAAACTAGTGAAAGTGAGATGAGTGAGGATCAGCATAATGCCAAAATAGAAGCGCCAAAACGTAGAGAAAAGCCCGTACCACGTCGATACACGAAGAACAAAGCGTCGCCTAAAGTAAATCGATCGCAATCGGTGCACCGCACTGAAGATATAAGGGTATTAGATAAAACTGGAACAGGTATGAGTCAGACTAGTCGTGAGATTATTGAATTGATGCAAAAAGCTCGTGCTAGAAGCTTGTCTATGCCTAAAGATGATCCTCGAATTCCACCTGACTACAAGATAGCCGATAGAACTTTGAAAACTCCCAATAAAACTCCTGTCAACCTGAGGCAATCTAGATCACGAGGTGTCTCATGTCCAAAAACAATTCAAATTATTAGTGAAAAGGAAATCTTATCTGGTTTACTCAAAAGTCAAAAGGCTGATGTCGATCAACAAAGCAGACAGAGCTCTGGTTATATTGACGCAAGTCAGTCCGAATACACGTCCAGCTGTTATT
Organism: Heliothis virescens; assembly: GCA_002382865.2. NCBI lineage: Eukaryota > Metazoa > Arthropoda > Insecta > Lepidoptera > Noctuidae > Heliothis > Heliothis virescens. Next base: position 2,716,171 of record NWSH02000081.1, on the reverse strand, counting down.
CTTCATCCCCGAGTGAAAACGAGTTTGATTTTGATTTATCAGAGCGAACAGCGGAATTGACACGGAAACTGAATGTACTAAGCCAAGAAGTTGACAGACGCGAGATGATGACGGGTATAATGTTAGGAGCAGAAGAAACTACTGTCCCTAGAGTTACAAAAACTGAACAAAGGTCAGGTTTAAGAAAAAGATCAGTAGCCGATGCAAAAACAGCTGCTAAGAAAGAAAAGGAGCCTGCAGCTGAGAGAAAAGGAAAGAGGAAGTCACTTGAAGAAAATAATAAAAAAGTAGTCAGATCAAGATGGAAACTGATTGCTAATTGGCAAGAATTTAAGCAAGAACAGAGAGTCCATTGTGAAAAAATTAGGAACTTACGAAACAAATGTGTCTGTGACCTTCTCATACTGATTATAATGTGCGGTCTTGGAGGAATGATGTTTAAAACTTTGGAGGGATCATTCGAGAATGCGTATAAGTGTAGTACAAGAAATGTCAAGAGAGATTTTATAGAAAATCTTTGGCGAGGGAGTCATAACCTGCGCGAGGAGGATTGGAAATCGATGGCAAGGAAGAAGCTATATGAATTTGAAAATCAGTTACATACTGCCCACGAGGCTGGAGTTACGTCGTACAGCGGTCAACGATCTTGGAACTTTATGAACTCTTTCGTCTACTGCTTGACGTTAGTCACAACTGTCGGTAAGATCAACAGTATTTATAATCATGCATACGAGACTTAAAATATTTACACAGTCCTCAGCATTATTGGTTTGTGTACCCGATATAGCACTTAGACCAATGTTTTTATTAAATCATTGAACTTGCACCTTTTCTTTTTATTCAGATACACATATCCTAAGATGTATCGTTCACATCCATTTTTAACTGCACCGTAATACCAATTAGACTACATGATCAGACACTTTTCAATTATATTTTTCAGGTTATGGTCACATAGCTCCAAAGACAACGTACGGCCGAGTTGCGACGATAGTTTACGCCACCATCGGGATCCCCTTGTTCCTGATCCTCTTGGCTGACTTCGGTAAACTGTTCACCAGAATCATCAAGTTCTTCTGGGCATTCATCAGAAGGTTCTACTACACAAGGAGTTGCCGAAAAGTTAGAAGAACCGCGCCCGTTCAGGTAATACATATTTTTGAAAGTTCTACAAAAATAGCTAAGATTCTTTGAAAATTGTTCAAAATTAAGAACACTTCAGTATCCTACTTACAATTCAGTTCGGTTGGTCCAATCAATTCGATATCGTATAATATTCCTACTAGCCGTTTTTCCGCGGTTACTCTACTACTCGCGTCCCGTGGATACTACTGCCCGTACCCGGATAACATATATCCTATGTTACTCGGGAATAGTCTAACTTTCCAACAGTGAGAGATTTTTTTCAAATCTGTTCAGTATTAACCTGTTTAGGGTACAAACAAACAAAAAAAATCCTCTTTATTATACTAGTATAGATTAGGCACGTAATTGAGTTTACTTTATTAAAATATGTAGTAGCAGTGTAGTAAAAAATACCATTACAGCATTTTAACAAAATTTTAGAAGACACGTTTTCCCTTCAGGCCCCTTCATCTGCTATCTCTTTCATGCCTAGTTTTAGCCGTAATGATGCGGTGTACCGCACACTCCAACGTACTCGAAGCTTTATAGCGTTTTAGCCGTTTTAAGTCTAATAAATCGGGTTTTAGTACTAAAATCTGATGACCAAGGGAGAAAATTGCATCTTAATAAGTGCCAAGGACATTTTTGTGTAAACTATTTTTTATTGCTTTAGACCGTAAAAAGAATAAATATGTATAACGATATGCTCCTCTTTTTATGTATGATCAGATAAAATATTAACTCTTATGTATTCGCATAGCTTTAAACCTAATTTACGACATCGTTATAACCGATCCGATAAAGCAAGAATATTCTTATTATAACAAAATTATTATAAGCGACGAGCCTTATTGAACGCTGTCTGTTCTTGATAACAACGTTCAAATTGCTGCTGTACAGGAAAACGAAGCTAATATTTCCCTTTTTGTTCAGAAATGAGTAATGATTATGCCCCGGGCTACATGTTGTCTTACATTCTTACAAACCTTTGTTTTGCGTTCAAACAACGTCGGGATCAAATTTTAGAAAATAAATGTGAAAATTTGTTTTTCAGGAGGTGATGAAGGGCCTGAATATTGTTTACGATGTCGTCCGCCGTCCGTCACAGATATTCACCGAGGAAGATATTGAAGAGAGTCCTGATGGTACCCAGCCGCCGCCAGTTCAGAGAAAGCCTAGTGACGTACCACCACCTCTACCACCAAAACCTGGTACATTAACAAGGGAAGTCGATATCGAGACGGACTTAGAAACTCCAGCACCATCAGTCTTCGAAATAGATGATGAGTTTAATTTACCGATTTCCGTTGCCGTCTTCATTTTACTCGTATACATTAATATTGGAGCGTTCGTCTACAGTTTATGGGAAAAG
>NWSH02000081.1:2695901-2709687 GCA_002382865.2 Heliothis virescens | reverse complement strand
ACGTTACGGGTAGTCAGAAGCCAGAAAGTCTGACAACCAAGGGGTGCCAGGTTGCCCGGGTAACTGGGTTGTGGAGCTCAGACAGGCAGTCCTTCCATGTAAAACACTGGTTCTCAGCTGCATCCGGTTAGACTGGAAGCCGACCCCAACATAGTTGGGAAAAGGCTAGGCAGATGATGATCTGGGAAATAATAAGAGGCTACACAAGGTAAATATTAGATCGAGTATTGAGGTAGGAATTTTATTAACATTTCTTTACATCATCGAGTATTACATACATAAGTACATGTATTGATTTGTATAGAATTGGTTCTTCAAACCATACAGACAGAATTGTGTTGCTGGGGAGTTTGTTCCACCATTTCTTCTTCCCAGTCAAAACACATAGGAAGTGGTGAAAGGCAGGCGTTTTTGGGGCTGTCTTTTGTAAACTTGACCTTCAAAAAGTGCTTTTCAGCCTACTTTGAATAAATGCTTTTTGATTTGATTTAAAAAAAACATTGTTGGATTTTGAGAGTGTACTTTCAGTTGTTGTACTCTAATAATATTTTAAAGCTAAAGAGTACCCAGGTGAGCGAAGTCGTGAAATTATTTGAACAGTAGAATATCTNAAGGTAAATATTAGATCGAGTATTGAGGTAGGAATTTTATTAACATTTCTTTACATCATCGAGTATTACATACATAACTACATGTATTGATTTGTATACAATTGGTTCTTCAAACCATACAGACAGAATTGTGTTGCTGGGGAGTTTGTTCCACCATTTCTTCTTCCCAGTCAAAACACATAGGAAGTGGTGAAAGGCAGGCGTTTTTGGGGCTGTCTTTTGTAAACTTGACCTTCAAAAAGTGCTTTTCAGCCTACTTTGAATAAATGCTTTTTGATTTGATTTAAAAAAAACATTGTTGGATTTTGAGAGTGTACTTTCAGTTGTTGTACTCTAATAATATTTTAAAGCTAAAGAGTACCCAGGTGAGCGAAGTCGTGAAATTATTTGAACAGTAGAATATCTTCGTCTTAGAGTGAAAACCTCGGAAATGCAATTTTTTCCCCATTTTTTTTTATCTTGTTTCTAGGAAGATATCTTCGCAAAGAACATCCTACATGTTCCTCCTGAAAAGTCATGTCTCTTACACTTACGAGGTTTTCACTCTAAGGCATCGATATTAAAACGTTGCATAAGTTTGTTACTTACTTGTGTCAGCATATTAGTAATTAGTACGATGCTCATGTTATTACTAGGGCATATAGCCGCTGGCTGTTGGGAGTTTTCCCTGAGGTGAGCAAATTCCTTCAATTTCAGAGCATACTCCATATGGCCAAACGTCTGAACTAAGGGTATGATTTCCATGTTATAATGTTTGGCATGTTTTATAAACTTAATGAGCTGAAAATCTTAAATAGAGTTAATAGTTAAACAATAAAGTACTGGAAGGAAATTTTGTTGATTAAATAAGTTAAAAATTTTATCATAAGAAAAAAACTTCTATACTTAAATATTAAGTACCTACGTTATGCGAGTAAATAACTATAGCCAAGAGGCAGAAAAATAACCAATCAAAAAATGTTGTCTTATTTTTTGAATATATATTTTTTAATCTATACCAATATTATAAAGCTGAAGAGTTTGTTTGTTTGAACGCGCTAATCTCAGAAACTACTGGTCCGATTTGACAAATTATTTCAGTGTTAGATAGCCCATTCATTGAGGTAGGCTATAGGCTATACTTTTTATCCGGGTGCGCGTAGTAATTCCCACGGGACGCGGGTGAAACCGCTGGCAGAAGCTAGTTGATTAATAAAGCTTGTTATTATCTCACCTCATTTTTTGTGTAATGGTATGAAGCACTCAGATTAACAATACTGCCTTCGAAAGGAAACATGTCTTCATATTCCAATAAAATAGAATTAGCTCCATAGAACTGTAGTGTAGGCAGAAGCGACAGTAAGTATTTCATCTTTGGAGGCGATCCTTTCAAATCCAGGTGCACTGTGACGTACTCCAAATCTATTTTGTAATTCACAGGATCACGATGGAACCATGTCACTTTATCTGATACGTAGTTCTGGACTATAGTATAAGAAATCACCACACAAAATATTAAAAGTAAATAGCGTTTATATTTCCTCCCTAGTACACTAACGCTCAACATTTTTATGAAATGTTTTATGAACATTAATTACGAATTTTACGTAGAGATTTTCTTATCATCAATCCATTACTAAAACGTTCACAATTTTTTAGTACTTTGAAATTACGTTGGTTTAACTAGCTGAGATGTTGTCAGCGTGAAATGAAATGTGAACTGAGGAGAGTCTTGCATACGTAAGGATTCACGTTTAAGTAGTAATTTAATTTTCAAGCATTGTGTGGAGAAAGTGGGCCGCAGGTATAATTATGGGGAAACGGTATATAAACTTGTGATGGGTTTATGGGCTTAAAGAAAACTAATAGTGAGATTAGCAAGGGTTTTATTTAGAAAACTTCGCACAAAATCAACACCGCAATGAAAAAAGAAAGTGACATTTCACAATTGAGTAATCGTGACAGACAAGCGTTTGTAAAGCTTGTTACCTTTTATTGTGTTTATAAAGACCCTTCTAACAACTTGTTGATGCACGATTTCCAGACTGGAAGTTTCTAAAACCTACAAAGCGATTTCGACCCGACCTGAGTATCGAACCCGAGATCACATGCACAGTGTTCGCGCTATTCTATAACTGCCTCGTTGGTCTAGTTGTCGCATAACCGACTGTTGTTCGAAGTCGAGGTCTCGCTTTCTGGGTTTTAGAAACTTTCACAAAGCAGCCCGCAGTTGGAAGTTGGTGTTTGATTCAACCGTGCATCGGAGAGCAGTTAATGTCGGTCCTGCGCCTAATCTCTCTCCGGTCATGTCAGATTGCCATCCCATCGGGTTATGAGAGTGACGGAATAGGGAGTGCACCTGTGTTGCTTGTGCACTATAATATGTCTTTCGCAGTTGGCTGATCTCCTTTTATGACAACAGCCACCGTGGCCAACGAGTTGTACTGTTCAACTATCATAAACAAATGACAGAACACAGGACTAAAAGAAAACTTGGTTATACGAACTTGCGACGCAATTAAAATCATCTTTCAAGATTCATGCCAGGTTGTCCAACAAGTAAGCATCTTCGACAAAATGAGATAACTTTTACGGAAACATCCTAGCTTTTCCACAATCCGATCGGTAAACAATGTGATATGATTAGTGTATGGTAATAATGTGGTCAAAGGAGAGGTTGGTTATGATTTTGCATTACTATCATATATGTATAGTCATATAATCCCGAATTATGGCGATCTGTGTACATGCACATGGGGAATATGCTATATGGGGAAACACATTTTATGTGACCGAGGTTCAGTTCGCTCCAACGGAGTGTCGAGCGAGAACCAGCAGAACGCAGGCCTGCCATAGCCCACACAATGCAAGTTTGTCATTTTTGCTACTCTAAAGTCCAAATGGACGACGTCGCGGGTAACGGCTATTATAGTCACAATATTGAGAATTTGTCTTGTAAAGTCTAACATTAGCACATTGATAAGACTTACGTGAAATAAACGCACTCTTTGTAAATAGACCACAATTTTTTTAATTAATACTATTTACTCTTCATGACAGGAAAACAGAATAATATTTTATGCACCTACACGTTGAGAACAGTCGTTTAGGTGAAGAATCGTTTTTTACACACTTATATTAGTGAGCCAAGCAAAAGTAGCATCTAAAATCATAAGCGTACGGGTGAAATTCTTCTTGAATCTAAGATCGACATTTGAAGTTTGCCTTGGCTTTTAGCCAAGATTTCTTAAAGGAAATTTGGCAGAAGGTTGCTCGACCTTGAACTTTTGTCTTTATGGCCAATGCTTTCAGGGTTTTAAGATCACCGTGTCCTAACGGCTGGTATTATGCTGCTGGAACTGGGATGCTTTTACCAAAGAGCTGGCACTCCGTTTGAATGGGAGCTGCCATCAAATTTATTGGATTTTCAAGTGCATGCATTTCGGGTTTGTGTGATCTTATATGAGATATGAAAAGTTAGTGGCTAAGTCGACATCCAACGGATCAATTAAACATAAGATTAATAGCCTTTGACATGAAATGTGCTTGTATGGGTGACCATTTTATAATGACTTTCGTGTTTCGGAAAGCTAAATAAATTGATGGGTCTCAGCTGTCATTTCAACATCTTTGGCAGTCACTACCAACCAAATCTGACAACCAGTCTTAACAATGGGTATCGGTCGGCCCGGGTTGAAGAGGCCGAATAGACAGTCGTTTCATGTAAAACACTGGCTCTCAGCTGCATCCAGTTAGTCTGGTAGCCGACCCTAACATAGTTGGAAAAAGACTGCAGAGAGAGAGGCAGATGTTGTGATATACCAATGTTATTTAACACCTGAAAAACTGCAGATAAACATCTTGTACGTTAAATGTTTTACCTATTCTAAAATATCTTAGAGCCCATAAAAATGTTAGAACAGGATATTTACTCTAGATTTCGTCCTATTTCTTGCTAGACCAACCACGTCGAGCCAGGAGCTTTAAATTCGCCCGTAAATAATGGCAAGCAAATCCGGGCTTGTCTCTAGTTGTCCAATCCTATGCGGTTCCTTAATGTCGGCTCTAGTAATAAATGTAGGAATCTCCGTCCGATTTAAAGTGTTAGACCGAATAGGTACTGTTTCTGGTGTGACAGTCAATTTACTTGTGTATTTCGATAAGACTGTGTTTCGTTTCTAAAGTGCAATTTCGGTATTATCATTTTCCTGCCTTAATGCCAATTTTTTTATTTGGGCGAGTCATGTCGTCTTCCATATCCTCCTATCTGACGTCATGTCCCAAGTAATAATCCATCTATCGTTTCTTTAGGTGTATGGAGTCCAAAAGTCAGGTAAAATGGGCCAAAGAAGCCCTTCCAAAGGTGATATTTACAGTTACTATATTCGAGTATTTCTAAAAATCCAGCAATACGGAGTGAAAAAAAGTCGAATAAACTTCTATTTTTCATTAGTCACTTTAGTCATATTGTGTAGTAGTGCAATTTGGCACGTGGATACTGTGATAGCAATGTGTAGCTGAAGCCTGAAGCACTTAGTGGCAGTAAGTCAAGTTAAGCGACGATGGTCACCCGACAACCTTGCCACTCCATATTATGTTAAGGCGAAGTTTATATTGCATTTATTTAGAAGAATGAATAAAATATTGGTACTTTTCTAGTCAGTGTTTGTTTTTAAGAGAAACAAAGAATACTGTGATAAAACAAAATTATTTTTTGTTAAGAAAAAACTTAGTAATTTTTATAATTTTGTTTTTAACTGCCTTCTTAGTATGAAATTAAGTCAAGAATTTGAACACACCGACGTATTTGTTTTGTCTATATCATTTTTTTACGGGCTTATAAGAATAAAGTATTGAGATAATCACACGAGATTGCAATGATGTATTTTAATATTTTGATAAAAATAATAATGTAAAACTACTGTTATTTCGTATTCTGCGAAATGAGAGCGCTTGTGGAACGCAATTATCATCTTATGTCAATTTAATTTAATGCATTCTGTTGCGTTGCCTGCGAATTATGCCAACGTCAGAAATGCAATGGAAATTCTTGTAAATCCAATTTAAAATAAGCATAATAAAAAGGAAAAAGGATTAATATGTTGATTAACCGATTCTTTGTTTAATACTAGCATTATAAAGTTTGGAATTGCAAAAATGTCGAGGGCAGTATTATTGAGCAATAAGTTTTAGCTTTCTTATTTAATAGACTTAATAATAATAGATTAGGTCACATATCAGTACCTTGAAACTTTAACAGATAATATATTAATTTTACTAAGGATAAGTTCCATACCTATGTAAATTGAGGTATTGCAAAACTATATAAAACAACTTTATCATCATCATCTGCCTAGTCTTCTCCCAACTTAGTAGGAATCGGCTACAATCTAATCTTTAAACAATTTTCATATTCAGCAAAAATATTTCATATCTACTTCGCCTTAACACGCCATCTAGCGGCCGAGATTGCAGCGAGATCTGGATTAACAGCATCACGAACGTCGGCCACAAGCGCTCGAATTTAATGTGCACATCAGCAAACTACGTATAAAGGTAAGTAGGTAGTATACTTCAATTCCTTAGGTATAAAAGTTGAACTACTTCAAATAAGATTGGACAAGGTGTAAACATACTCGCATGTAACGGAAAGAGGTGTAGTTACATTAAGGGAAGTTAATGGACATGTAAAACAAAAAAAAAGTAAATTCTAAAAAAAATTGTCTTTGAAATATCTCGCCACCTAAATTTTGTTTCGGGGGCGTAATTATTTTTCTCGAATTTAGATTTTTTTCTGTTGTAATTTATTCCGTTTAACAAGTATCCCTGTCAGTATAATAAACTAACATAAAGTAACGCTAATTTTCCTAATTGATCACTACAAATAGACGACAACGATAAAATAAGACGTGTCTCAAATGTCACCATTTATATCTTTCTAGATGGTTTCGAATCTAAACCTTCAATCACGAAACGAGGGGCCAACTGTCAAATAAAAAACACAGCAACTCGTTTAATCTCACACAACACGGATGTGATAAAATCAGAAATCACTTTCATGTTCTGACTCGAAGAAAGAGGCGTGAAGAAAATAAATGTTATGTCAATCCCAGACTTGTGTCGAAAGGGTTAACTCGTGTAGGAAGAAAACATGGCGGCGATGAGTTAAAATGTACAGTCGACAGCAAGTTAGTGTACCCAAAATCACATCAAGTTACCTCAACCTGTCAAATTTCTGCAATACATTTTCAACCTTATCACAATAGTGGAAAGTTAATGTTCGATTTGTAAAATTTTCTGATTCGTGTAGGTTGACCTGATGTCGTCGGTACAGACAACAGCAACTCAACCTAATTGTATCTGTCAAATTTTACCAATCGGAATTAACCTTCCACTATTGTGATAAGGTTGAAAATCTATTGAAGTTTGACAAATTGTTCTAAGTTGGTGGCGTCTGTACATGCACATTGTCTTGTATGACTCGGCAAATTAAATACTACTGAGCGCTTCTGAGCTTACGCATACAATGACAATGTCATATGAGTACATTTACTTACCAATTTGGCTCACCAGTTTTCGTGACATACAACATCTGTAATACGAAAGATATAATTACTTATTCAGAGAGAGCTGTTTTTTTATTAGTAGCCTTTCATCCCACTTCTGGGCACAGGCCTCCTCTCACACGGAGAAGGATTGAGCATAAAGCCGCGGCCCCACCGCAGTGCACGGAGAGACTACGCACGTGTATTAAGCTTCGCTTTGGAAGAAAATGTATGTGGTTGTGTCCACTGCAACCCACGGAGAGGCTACGCACGAATTGACGTCATTGATACATGCGTGGCTTGCTCGAATAGGCGGTTACATAGCTCAACGCTGTCAACGTGGGTCTACGTTTCCACGTGGGTTTACTCCATACACGAATATGACCGTCGACTACGTACAGCTCACTTATCGCAGCGTAGCCTCTCCGTGCGCCGTGCCACGCTATACATAGTCGTGTGTCATATTCGTGTATTCCAGTGGAAACGTAGACCCACGTTGTCAAACAAATGAATACACGCAGCTAAAATGCGCCGCGTGCCCGTGCACAGCATGCACCGCGGTGGGGCCGCGCCTTNTCAAACAAATGAATACACGCAGCTAAAATGCGCCGCGTGCCCGTGCACAGCGTGCACCGCCGTGGGGCCGCGCCTTTAATCACCACGCTTGCTCAATGCGGGTTGATTTCAGAATTTTATAGTCCAGGTTTCGTCAAGATGTTTTCCTTTACCTTTTATCAGCCATTGATGTCTAAGATATAGGTACTTAGAAAGTACACACAAACTCAGAAAAGTTGCATTGGTACTTGTCTGACCTGAAATCCAACCCACACACTCCTACTTGAGAGGTTGGTGCTTTACCCACTAGGCCACCACGACGAGAGAGTTGTTAAGCCTGAAATATAGACTTTTCTTATCTTATTTGATCTTAGTTTTGACCTGTTACTAGATGTTAGTGCTTGGTAATATTTTAGATCTCGTAGAGTACTAATTTCTCCTTAAGTATTCAATTAATACAATTCCACTTTCAACCTAAATAAACATGTTTACAGAAACTCGAAATATATATGTTTACTTGTATAAAAGTTTGTTTGTACCAGAAGCTATATTTCATCAAGGAAATATTCAAAAAGTTTTATTCGCATATTTTTCAACTGCATTTAGCAAAGATCTCAAAGTTTCTAAGATGTGCGGTTGAAGGTGAGTAGGGCTGGCACGTTTTTAATACCTGGAAATAATTGAAATAATAATTTATATTAGACAATTTTGAAAAAATCAGTAATGTCACTATTTCTAACATTTTAGATACTATAGAAGGGCTTCTCAGTAAATATGATGATGATGGCATCTTAGCCGATTGTCGGCCAGGGTGGCTATTCTCATATAAGGAGATCAGACAGTTGCGCTGGACATATTATAGTGCACAAGCATTTGCGCAGACACAGGTGCACTCACTCTCCTAACCCGATGGGACGGCAATCCGACACGACCGGAGAGAGATCAGGCGCAGTACCGACATTAACGTGCTCTCCTATGCACGGGTAAATCAATCACGAACTTCCAACTCCGGGCTGCTTTGTGAAAGTTTCTAAAACCTTCAAAGCGATTTCGGCACGACCCGGGAATCGAACCCGAGACCTGGAGCACAGCAGTCGTCTATGCGAGAACTAGACCAACGAGGCAGTTGTCAGTAAGTAGGTACAAGTATAAATGCATCCATAATTTCTCTCTTGTTCAAGATACTTATGGAACCACTACTGGATTGTTCGAAGTAAAACATTTTATGCTTACTTTCCTCAGGATGTTCGAGAACAAATCAGCAGCAGTAAAATGGCATATTTATTGACTAGGTTCTGCTTGTGGTTTCGCCTGCTTCCTGAGGAAACTATTTCCTACACCTGGATAAAAATTAGCCTATACCTATGTTATTCAGATGTATAACCTTTAATACTGTCAGTTTTATCAAAACCCAGTCTAATAAACTTTCACGATTATATTATTAAGTAGGACTTAAAATCTGTAGCACCCCTGAAATATCAAAGCCGGAACATTGCCGGCAGTTGTGACGTCACGACTGACGTCACCTCAAACAGCGTTGTAGCTAAGTACCCACGTTTCTAGATTCTAAGTTACCCTACTTTACATACATTGTATGTAGGTATAGGGAATGGTGTATCTATTTAAGGGAATTTGACAAACAAATTCATGTCAAGGTGAATAAAAAGGTTCAGGGGGCAATTAACGCTAATTCAACAACTAAAAAACTTACCATGGAGACGCTTTATCTTCAAGGAGACGGTTATTTTTTAAAGAACCTTTTAGAACCGACCAGAAACAAGCCATGGGCAGACTCTTATTTTCTTCAAATTACTGTATCAGAGAACTACTGATATAAAAGTCAAATCGCTATTTTCAGATCTAGAAGCATTATAATGAGGAGTAGGTCATCCTATAGTCTTTCTCGATAAATGGGTTCCTAATCCTGTAAGATATTTTGTGATCAGTCCAGTAGTTCCTGATATTAGCGCGATGAAACGAACAAACTTGTATAAGTTTCTGGTACAGACGACAGCACATCAAGTTACCACGATCTGTCAAATTTCTGCACACGATTTTCGACCTTATCACAATGGAGGTTAATATTCGATTGGTAAAATTTGACAGATTCGTATACGTTGACCTGCTGTTGTCTGTACATAGATAGGAATTCATGCATTGACAAACATCTCCAAGGTTTTTTAATGGTATGAGAGTAAATACAAAATGTCACCCAGTTCTTCGAAATAAAAGTATTATTTGAATAACATTTCCCTTTGGAAACAACCAGATTCCAGCGTGTGCGAGGGAATATGACTTATATTTCCCTGAATTTACATTGAAAACAATTTTATTTTTTTATGTTAATTGTGATATTTTTTTGTGGTTGGTAAAAATAAGTTGATATTGAAAGATATTTATTTAGTTTTAAAGTAATGTACAACTATGAAAATACGTTTTGTGTCGTCAAAACAAAAGAACACCGAGACTATATAGGTAGATACGCTCTTTTTTGAAAAGCCTACCCAAAAAATATAAATAAAAAGAAATTGCTATTTCTGACAAACTTATTCCTCCCCCTAATAAATTGACATGCAAAAATGTTTTTTTTTGTGCTTATTAGAATTTCAGACGCCTCAATATCTTTTCAAATTCAAATATCATGGCGCTGTATAAATTTTGGGGGAGGTCAAAGCGATAGATACTTTTCCGCAAAAAGAAACAAGGGGATTCCACAAAAGAGTAGCTTGCAAAATAAAAGGCGTCACATGTTTTTCAGGACCTGTAAATGTCAGTGCCATGTAAAATTCTGTGTTTTCAGATAAAATGTATTACAGACTAGCTTCTGCCAGCGGCTTTATATGGGTCCCAATATATTAGAGACTAGCTAGCACTAGTGGTTTTATCCGCGTCCCATAAGAACTACTCTATGTACCCGAAAAAAATTACCTAAACCTTTTCTTAATAAACAGGCAATCTACCATTGACAGAGTTTTGATAATAGGTCCAGTGGTTCTTAAGAGTATCGCGTTCAAGTAAACAAACACTTCTGAAAAGTTCATATTACGTTTTAAAGTTCATACGCCTTCTGTGAAAGCACGCGCGTGATTTAGTTCGCATTTGAAAATATGATCAAGACGTCCGATCGAGCGCTGTTTCCAGCCTTAAACGATCGGGTACCGGCCGACTAAAGAGTTTTATAATCTAACCATCATTCAAGCTATAGGCCGACTACATATCGGTAGGTAGTCTGCGAAGGCTCTTAATTAACCTAATGGACAGATCTTCAGCCATTTAGCTTCTCTGATATCAACTGCCAATTTCACAGATTCCAAATAAGCCCTAGATCCGTGCAACTAGCTGAAGTTTTATATGAGCTTTTATAGGCCTATTTGAAATAAAAAAATGAGTTTGAGTTTGATTTTGAAATATCTGTCTTACAGATGATGACCTAGAAATGTTTTTAATTTTGACTACTCTTTTATGGCATCTGTCAGAGTCTAGAACTTTATTTGGAAACTGTGAAATTGGCTATCTACTATCAAACCAGTTATTACCAGCGGCCGTTCCCAAAAACCTATCTATCTGTTGATTTGGTTACTAGAGATAGGAATTTGACATTACTCGTATGGGGCTAGTGTCAAAATTCTATCTCTAATAAGCAAATTGGCAGATAGATAGATTATTGAATTCCACAGTTAGGTATCACCGTATAAACACGATATCAATGCATCACATTGTTCCATAGAAGCGGCCAGTGCGTTTGGCAGATATACATTATCAGAGCAATTTGCTGGCCATTGATCACGCAATTAAGATAATGTACGTATAGTGTTGTGTAGTAAATTAAATTGCTAGAACGACGAACGTGCTCGTTAATAACTGTGGTAGACTCGTTGCTATCAATGATTTTGTTAGGCGCAACATTGCATTTTTCAGAGGATTGTTTACCTATTCTGATCTTTTGAAGAGGTCGTTTAGGATTCCACCGCGTGCTATCGCATTATGCTTTCTGTCTCGGTCTAGCAAATGGCAGTTCTAAGCGACAGAAAGAGAGGGGGCGACGGAAAAAGGCGATTCCGTGCTGCCAGATGTAGGCCAACCCTTATTGTTCTTCTTTACTTCTGTTAAATACCTACACATTATTACTGGAAGTGGTGATGACTGACAAAACCAACCTAAATATGGGTGTGAAATGATAGCCATTATGAATTGTGTCTATTTTTTTCTTTATAATTGATTTAAAAATTAATTGGGTAAATGCAAAAAAACTGAAGACTAGTAAGGTCAACCGGGGCAATTGCGTTGTAAAAAATCCTTACGCGTCTTTAAACAATCATATCACACCAATTAAACATTTATTGGGAAAACTCTTAATGTAAATGTTTAAAGAAATTACCTATGTACTACCTTAGTAAACTGTTTCCGTCATTAGTGACAGTATTATTGAGTAATTTGGACTTTTTTTTTTATCAGTAATTTTAGACGCATTTTCCCGTATTGGGGCAAATGCGTCTTCGTTAAATAAGATTTAATCCTGTGATGATTGAAGGCTGAAATGAATTTGTTTTACTTCAACTTAAGTGATATACACAAATCTTTCAGTAAATAATAAAAATATTAAAGAATTATTACATCGAAAGCGATGTCATAAAATTGGGAAATTGCGACTATTTTTTCTTAGACGCATTTACCCGTTGTCAAATCCAGAGGTTCAAAACCTTTTCTTTTTGGAAGCAAAATTAGAATCTTGCAAAATTACCTTTATTATAGGGTGTTAAATAAAAGCAACGTGTGCATTTGCAAGGTTTAATCAAAATCAAAATCAGCTCTTAAAAATTAGGTTTTTGAAACCGGCGGTGCTGTTGTTCTAAATTAGGTTTTTGAATTAGAATTCAAGGTTCTTATACAATGATAGAAAAAATAATACATATTTCGAACTGTTAAATATAACGAGTCATTGGTATTTTGAAACATAATAATCCCAACAAAATATGTAGGAATTTTATCATCAAAATTCAGTGGGCACTGAATATGATTTACTTAATAATACTTTATAGATCAATAGAAATTCATAGGTTTATTCTTTCATCAGCATCTGCCACTTATATATTTTTTTTTATATTAGATAATATGTGTTAAGGTGAATGCGACGACTAGAAGCGGGAAATTCAAATATAAAATGGTTTTTTCATGTTTTACCTAAGTTAACATTCAATATGAGACGTGATCTTATGATTGGCGGTTATAATATCCCACAAAGTAATTTCTGATGTCCTTGTTTAACTCCGAAACTTCTTACAAATTAAATAACTCTGTAAAAAACGTTTTATTGCGCAATAAAACGTTTTTTACAGAGTTATTTAATTTGTAAGAAGTTTCGGAGTTAAACAAGGACATCAGAAATTACTTTGTGGGATATTATAACCGCCAATCATAAGATCACGCCTCATATTGAATGTTAACTTATGTAAAACATAAAAAAACCATTTTATATTTGAATTTCCCGCTTCTAGTCGTGCATGCACCTAATATAAGTTTTATTGTTCAAAATGGAAAAAATATATAAATGGTTTTTTTTAAACAATAACAATAGGAACTTTGAAAAAACAACAAACGATCCTAGTATGCCAGCAGACTTCTATTCCAATACTCATCTATGCCTAGGAAGAGCTTCGTGGCTTAAGTCAAAGCCCGCGCGGATCGATCCGATCATAAGGTTAAGCAACCGCTGGACCGCGGTCGGTCCGTGGATGGGCTGACCATTCTTTTCATAACATTCTTCCCGTGTTTCGGAAGGCACGAGTAAACAGTGGGGTCCGGCTGTCATTTGAACATCTTTGCAGTCGTTTACGGGTAGTCCAGGAACCGAAAGCCTGACAACCAGTCGACGAGCGCAGAGGCGCGAGGGTAACTGGGTTGTGGGGCAGATAGGCAGTCGCCTCATGTAAAACACTGGTTTCTAGCGGCATCCGTTTAACGGAAGGCCGAACCCAAAATAGTTGGAAAAGGTGGCAGATGATACTCATCTATGCCTAGGTAACCTATTTTTAACTCTAAGAATTCAAAATTCAATTTTTTTTCATAAGATCCCAGCTAATAGCTACTATTAAACCT
>NWSH02000081.1:2680602-2695876 GCA_002382865.2 Heliothis virescens | reverse complement strand
TGAATGAGGTATACCTTGTGGCAGCTTCATGACAAGCGGAAAATTAACAATGGGTATGGTTGAATGTCAGTGTAATATTTTTTGTTGTCCTTTCTTTATATTTTCGTTATTTTTTATTTTTTACAACGTGGTTCGGGATAATGTTGGAATTCTCATAAATAAATCATTTTCGGTTTGGGTGAAGAATGGAGAAAATTCTGAAGTTCAAAAAACGGAACACTAAAAACATTATTCTTCAAAACAAGAGAGAGAATGAGGAGCGAGAAAAGTTCAGCAAGTAGAGGTTTGCAGGAGACACTTTTTCTCTATGAAGATTAAGGACAAAAATCCCGAAGCTTAAAATTATAAGGAGCGCAAATTCAAACAGCCACTGTCAGATAATGCATAATTAGAAATAATGCCTGCACGCCAATGCGAGCTCTTTTATTCGAATTACATGTTTCGTGCCTATTTTTTCATTTTGTTTTTTTTCTTGTTCAAATAGTCCCTTGGGAGATTTGAGTTCTGAATGAGAATCTTCCATTCTAATTTTGAAATCCAAAAGATTCTAATTTGAGTAAATAGTTTGTGTAAGTTTCACCTGGGGTCTGGGCGGGCAATGGGCAATTGCGTCTAATCGAAATAATTAAAAATCTGATTGAACACCACTCCCCTGCCATCTAGTGTTCAATTTGAATAAAAGCATAAGGTAAACTTTAAATAGATGGCATTGTACGCACAAATTCAGATATCCGCCATATTGAACATAACGCGTGTTTCACAAGTGAGCTCCGCAGGTGATGGATAAAATCCTTTAAAATCCATATTTTTTCTTCGAACCAGTTTCCGTTTAATTTGACATGTTCATACAACATATGTTATGCTGTCTGTACGATAATAATTTTTATTGAAATCGGTTTTATTTGGAAAAATGAAGATTTCTTATTTTCAGGTTAGGTCTGGATGTGTTTGGGGTAAAATGGCGCCTGCTGTTTTGGGTTATGCGTCTTTGTTTTTTATCCAATTGTCCTTTTATTTTTATGAGAAAGTGAATAAAAATTTAGATTGGTATTTAGTATAGCCGAATACGTTACTTTGTGTTGCAGTAAATAAACTCACAATGGTTATATTGAATTACATTATATCGACAAATGATGTTAGGATGCAGAAATGGGACGTTGGTCAAATATTACAGTAGTAGCAGGAGTAGCGTAACGCGTGCCACGGCGGATGGATAATAAACACCATTTTACTGGTCACATGAATGTTTCGAGCGGTCAAGTCTCAATGTGTCACCAACTGACCCGTCATTTTGTTTGGAATATGAATACTCGGATTGCAAAAGGCTTTATTAGAAAGCTCATTTTTGGGTCCATCTTGTACTATTTATATTTTTACATGCACTACACGAGATGAGAAGTGCAAATATTGCCATTCCACTGATCATATATAGGGGCAAGAACGTATGGGACCAAGTGGATGTCAAGAAATGCCTTTGAAGTACACAATACGCCAGCAACAAAAACGGTTGATGAATCAAAAGTTTGAGCAAGTATTACCCAATGTCAAGATATTTATTACTCCGAACCATAAGCTGATATTGTGAAGTTTCTTGAAAAACCTCTAAATAACCCAAGAGGTCAGTTATTTTTAAAGGGAAAATTTAAATCTTTTAATATCCAAAAATACTATATAGTTTATACTGAAATTTGTTAAATTAGCCATTCTTTGATCTCACCTAACATAGAATAGGTAATGTTTTATTTAGATACAATAAGTGTTGCTAAATATCTTGTAATGAAAATCAGGGTATCCTCCCATTCTATTTATTGTTTCAAGTTATTGAATAGGAATTCGGTGCACGCCTCGAAAGTCATTTATTTTAAGACTACTTCCGCAGCGTTCACTCGCTTTCCCGTGAAACTTACTGCGCGCACCCGGATAAAAAGTAGCGCTAGAGGGGGCCGGTGCGCGGCGAGAGAGAGAGGGGGCTATCTAAACACTTGAAAGTAATTTTTCAAATCGACCTAAGTAGTTTCCTGAGAATTAGCCGCGTTCAACCCCAAACCAACAAACATTACAAACAAACCTCAGCTTTATAATATTAGTATAGATAGAGTACACATCTGATTTTACTGTGATAAATATTAAGAAATGAAGATTGATCTTGTGAAAGTTCATTGAAGTATTTATTATAAAGTCTATACAGATTATTAGTTAAATATATTTTTTCGGAACCAGCGTAAATAACCAAATAATTTAGACCTACTAATGACCTACCTATTAGTAAGTAAATACAGACTTGATTTGAAATGTGAACTATAATTTGTGATTTTTTATGGTAAGGAAGATTTGATCTGTAAAGAGTTTTTGAGATAGGTAGCTATAGCTGGGTCTCTAAAAAAAAAATTGAATTTGAATTCTTACAGTTAAAAATAGGATACTAGGCTAGAATGTGTATCATCTGCCAGCCTTTCCAACTATTTTGGGTCGGCTCCAGCTAACCGGATGCAGCTGAGAACCAGTGTTTTACCATGGATGCGACTGCCTATCTGACCTCCTCACACCCATACCTGGGCAAAATTGTTCTTGGCACCCCTTGGTAAGACTGGTTTCAGACTTCTGCTCTGACTACCCGTAACGACTTGGCCAAAGATTTCAAAATGACAGCCGGGAACCCACTGTTTATCGTGCCTTCCGAAACCAGAAGAACTCGTTCTGAAAAGAGTCACCCATCCACGGACCGACCCGCGTCAAGCCGTTGCTTAACTATGATCGATCGATCCCGCGGCTTGGACTTAGCACGAAGCTCTTCCTAGCATAGATGAGTATTGGGAATAGAAAGTCCTGTTGGCATACCTGAGATCGTTTGTTGTTTTTTTTAAACAATAACAATAGGAACTTTGAAAAAACAACAAACGATCCTAGTATGCCAGCAGACTTCTATTCCAATACTCATCTATGCCTAGGAAGAGCTTCGTGGCTTAAGTCAAAGCCCGCGCGGATCGATCCGATCATAAGGTTAAGCAACCGCTGGACCGCGGTCGGTCCGTGGATGGGCTGACCATTCTTTTCATAACATTCTTCCCGTGTTTCGGAAGGCACGAGTAAACAGTGGGGTCCGGCTGTCATTTGAACATCTTTGCAGTCGTTTACGGGTAGTCCAGGAACCGAAAGCCTGACAACCAGTCGACGAGCGCAGAGGCGCGAGGGTAACTGGGTTGTGGGGCAGATAGGCAGTCGCCTCATGTAAAACACTGGTTTCTAGCGGCATCCGTTTAACGGAAGGCCGAACCCAAAATAGTTGGAAAAGGTGGCAGATGATACTCATCTATGCCTAGGTAACCTATTTTTAACTCTAAGAATTCAAAATTCAATTTTTTTTCATAAGATCCCAGCTATAGCCTAGTGCGGTGAATCTTGGTTACGAGATCAAAGTCTTCCTTACAAATAAATCAAACCATTATAGTTCACATTCAAATCAGTCTTATACTTACTAATAGTAAGGTTCATACGGTAAGTTCTAAATTATTTGTATTTTAACGCTGGTCCGAAAAAAATATAAACTACTAATCGTATACTATTAAGAATAAATACTTAATGAACTCACAAATCAAATCTTTCATAATTCTAATATTATCAACCAGTAAAATCAGGAATTGTAACTTAGCTATAAATAAATTATAAAAGCTGAAGGGTTTGTTGTATGTTTGTTGGTTTTGTTTGAAAGCGCCTAAATCTCAAGGAACTACTGGTCCGAATTTGAAAAATTCTTTCAGTGTTAGATAGCCATTTATCGAGAAGGCTAATAGGCTTACTTTTTCATCCGGGTGCGCGCAGTAGTTCCCACGGGAAAGCGGGTGAACCGCTGGCGGAAGCTAGTATTAAATAAAATGACTCTTCGAGGCGTGCACCGAATTTCCTATTCCACATAACTCGAAACAATAAAATAAGAAATTCGAGGATACCCTGATTTCCATTTACAAGATATTTAAGCAACACTTATTGTATCTAAAATAACACTTACCTATTCTATAGCTTAGGGAGATCAAAGAATTGCCTAATTTAACAAAATTATCAGTATAAAAATATAATAGTATTCTGTTGGATATTAAAAGATTTAAATTTTCCTTAAAAATAACATGACCTCTTCGGGTTATTTGAGGTTTTTCAAGAAACTTCACAATATCAGCTTCATGTCGGAGTAATAAAATATCTTCGACATTGGGGTAATACTTCTCAAAAACTTTTGATTCAATCCAACCGTTTTTTGTTGCTGCGTATGTGGTACCTTCAAAGGCATTTCTTGACATCCACTGGTCCCATACGTTTTTGCCCCTATATATGATCAGTGGCATGGCAATATTCGCACTCATCCTCAGTGTAGTGCATGTACAAAGTATAAATAGTACAAGATGGACACCAAAAAAATGAGCTTTCTAATAAAGCCTTTGCAATCCGAGTATTCATATTCAAAACCAAATGACGAGGTCCAGTTGGTGACACATGAGATTGCCCGCATCCGAAACATTCATGTGACCAGATAAAATGTGTTTTATGCCATGGCCAGGTTAGTATCTGCTCTATGTAATATTGAAAGTCATTTCTGTCTAAATATTTGTCGATATCAATGTATCTCAATATAACCATTGTGATTTAATTTACCTGCAACACAAAGTTATAACTTCGGTATACTAAATACAATCTAAAAATTTTATTCCACTTCTCATAAAAAATAAAAGGACAAATTGGATTAAAAAAAATCGCAATAACCCCAAAACAGCAGGCGCATTTACCCCAAAAATCCAGACCTAACCCTGAAATAAGAAATCTTCATTTTTCCACAAATAAAACGATTTCAATAAAAAATATTATCGCTACAGACAGGCAATAACATATTGTGTATGAACATGTCAAATTAAAAACGGAAAACTTCGAAAAAATATGGATTTTAAAGGATTTTTATCACTCACCTCGCGGAGCTCCACTTGTAGAAACACGCGTTATTTTCAATATGGCGGATATCTGGAATTTGTGCGGTACAATGCCATCTATTTAAAGTTTACCTTATGCTTTTATTCAAAATGAACAAAACTAGATGGCAGGAGTGGTTGCTTCTCAATCAGATTTTAAATTATTTCGATTAGACGCAATTGCCCCATTGACGCAAATACCCCAGGTGACCTTACACAAAACTATTCTACTCAAATTAAGAATCTTTTGGATTTCAAATTAAGAATGAAAAATTCTCATTCAGAACTCAAATCTCCCAGGGACTATTTGACAAGAAAAAACAAATGAAAACACTGGCACGAAACAATGTAAATCGAATAAAAGAGCCTCGCATTGGCGTGCCAGGCATTTTTCATATTATGCATTATCTGACAGCTGGCTGTTTTGAATTTGCGCTCTTCTAATTTTAAGCTTCGGGATTTTTAGTCCTTAATCTGTCATAGAGAAAAAGTGTTCTCTGCAAATCTATTGTTGAATTTTATGTCATCAATTCTCCTTTTGTTTTGAAAGAATAATGTTTTTAGTTTCCCGTTTTTTATGAACTTCAGAATTTTCTTCCATTCTTCACCAAAAACCGAAAATCGATTGTAATTTACTGAGAATTCCACACAATTCCCGAACCACGTGTAAAAATAAAAATATAACGAAAAATAATAAAGAAAGGCAACAAAAATATACACTGACATTCAACCACATCCCATTGTTAACATTTTCGCTTGTCATGAAGCTGCCACAAGGTCATACCCTCCATTCAAGCCGTGGATTGAGGAAAACGCGATATTCCTAATTACCTTCGATCAAGGTCACTTCGCGAGGCCTTCATATTGAGTGCTTTCGCGAACAATAGGCGGGTAGCGACCTCTGAAAAGTCAAATATTATCTAATGATCCGTTACAGACACGGATTTGCTTCAAAAGCGAATATTTGTGGAACAATTCCAATTTGGCAGGCGTTGTGGTGCGATGACAGCTCGCGTTGTATATGATTGTGAAGTGATGTGTTGCTTATGTGAGAACTATGACACCATGGTGGGTTCTGCGTGTATTTGGACGCAAAATGCGTCTTCAGGAGTGTTGGAAACCGGCCAAATGCGGGTCGGAGTAGTGCACGAAGGGTTCCGTACAAAAATCACGTTTTTTGTATAGGAGCCCCGTAAAATTCTCATTTTATTTTAGCTTTTAGTATTTGTTGTTAAAGGGGCAACAAAAGATATCATCTTTATGAAATTTTCTGAGCTCTTTAGCTGTCATGTTTCGGGAGATACAGCCTGGTGTTAGACGAGCGGACAGGCAGGGACAGCTAAGTCTCAGTAAAAGGGTCCCGGTTTACCCTTTGGGAAAGGACCCTAAAAATATTCTGCTTGAGGATTTCTTCATAAAACATAAAAAGGTATCAACAAACTTTCCTGATTAAAACCTTATATTTGTCTCACAGAAAAATATATATTTTACTCGTTATATCATTTAGCTGATTCAAAGAATAACCAGACTTTGTGTTTGAAAACGTTTATTTTCACAATACATTTTAACAAAATTGACCTGGCTATCTGCAAGGCGAATTAATCTGACATAAAAGTTATTTCTGTTAGAGCTACAAACCGCCAGCGGCAAATCTACGTGGGGAGATATTTCCCCCATAGCCTTTTGGGAGCTTCAAACAATCTGCGGACGGACGATAACAGAACAGGCAAACAGAAGTATATTGTAATGTGATAACCAAACAAAGCCAAAACTTTGCAATTGTTTTAGGGTTAATTTTTCGTATTTAATTAACATTTAAATTGTTAATGTCGGGTTTTGTTACTTTGTTGTGTTGTACTTGTGCTTCGCGGAATTTGATAAATTAGTTGGAAATATGTTTTATTAGCTTCTGTCAGTGGTCTCACCGGCTTCCTGAGGGAGCGTTTTCACGCACCCGGATAAAGAGTAGTACCGCCAGGTTTCAAGTTCCACCAAAATCCGTTAAGTCGGTTGTGCAACAAGAAGTATTAAACGTATGTACCTACACACAAAATTTCGCCGAATTTGTTTCAATAATGCTCTAATGCGACTACTACATACCTGCGTTAATTTTAATAATTATTTCAGATCTTAAGCTCTTAATTCATTCCAATTCACTTCAGAAAAACTTTTCAAGTTTTCATTAAAGAAACTTTAAGTCCTTTCATAAAGATAGAAAAATTATGCGGACTGCAGAAATGTTTAACGAGAATGCAAATTAATGATAAAAATTCTTTACTTTCTTATTAAAAGCACGTACTAGCACTAAATCGTTCTATTACAGAACCGGCAGAAAAAAATGGCTCAAGCATGGGGAAAAAAATCGGGTTAAAGTCGAGGAAGATAAACCTACGCTCCCATTAACTATATGCCATTTTACATTTACTAGTAGTAGTAAGTCAATTTATGATTATGTATATTTGTATATAGCTTCTGGCCCCAGGGAATTACTACCCGCACCCGGATCAAAAGTAGCCTATATGTTATTCTAATATATAAACTACTAGCCATTTTCTCGCGGTTTCACTCGCGTCCCGTGGGAAATACTGCCTGTACCCGGATAAAATATAGCCTATTGCACACACGAATAATGTAGCTTTCGAATGGTGAAAGAATTTTTAAAATCAGTTCATTACTTCCAGAGATTACCCCCTACAAACAAAACAAACGATTTTACCTCTTTATAATATTAGTATTGATATTACAGCCAAGTTTCATCAAAATCCGGGACGCGATTTTTGCGTAATGGAATAACTAATGAACAAACAAATTGTCGCATTTATAATATTAGAACCATTTCTAGATATAGGTTCTGTTTTTTTTTTTTTAATTTCGGTCACTGCAAAAATCTGTAATCATTGTAATCCCACAAATTCATGGAGGAACTCGTTATGATAGCGTAGTTACCCACCCATGAACTAACCTTGGATATTGCTTAACCTTATGATCGATTGACCCATGCGATTGCTACTTAGTCACGACCTCCTTCATATCAAGATCATAATGATACCTAAAGCATTACCAAAATAACTTTTTCAAGTATTCGATTATCTGATGAAAAAAACACAATCGATACATACCTCTGTATGTGACAAGCTGTATTCAGAACGCCAATGCATCGATATTCGGTATTCGATTTGTATTCTATATTTATTTCCAATAGTTTGCCGATACATGAGAAATTCAATATTGAGCGTGAGTTCGGAGTTTGAAACAATAGGTGAAATATTTGAACGGTATCGAGTTAGTTATTGCGTTTAAGTAAATAGCTGCTTAATGCTGATTGGTTAATAGTTTTTAGGCATTCAGTTTTATAAGTTTTTTACGAATTTTTAAGAGTATTTTTATACTGGTGGATATTCTCTTTCACTCGGATTGTATGGGTTGAAAAACCGAATGAAAAATTCGACAGTGTGAAAGGGATGTTGAAGTTAACTAATCTTTTCTCAAATCAGGTGAAACGGAAGAGTTGCAGTTAAAAGAAAGGTTTACTTTATTACCTACTAGCTTCTGTCAGTGGCTTCGCCCGCGCAATACTTAAAATCCCTTTGTTTCCCATTCCTGTGGGAATTTCGGAAAATCCTTTCTTAGCACACGCCTACGTCATAACATTTACCTGAATGCCAAATTTCAGCCCGATTCCTCCAGTGGTTTCGGCTGTGCGTTGCTAGATCACTATCACTATACTACACTTCATATTTTCACTGTGAATAAACCTGTAAGCATGGTCAAGTTAATTATTTCAGCCTTAACACCGTCTTTGTTTTATTCTAAAAGCCTAAAAACTCTTAAACAACAGTTGTCTATTTATCAAACAGTCATAAAACTTAAACTTTATTTAAACTAACTTTTATTGCAGTAGAACTCATTATTAATAGCAGTTAGTGCATATCTCTGTAACATCTGCCGACAATGGGCACTTTATCATGGAGGTGCAGTCGTAATATTTCTACTTCGTAATCTGAGAATGCTTAATGTGAAAGGACATTTGGAAACATGATATTATTTGTGTATAATGCATGTTGTGTGCAGTTTCAGTTGCATTTTGGTGAAATGTTATGCAAGACGAACATTGTATTATGTTCTTGTGCTTAATGTCTCATATGAGTAATTCTGCTTGACCTCCTTCAGTTTGAAGAACTGAATTCATAACCTGACTATATTAGAAGTTTATTCTTAGTATAATCTAGATGACTAGATTTCCATTTTGTTGCGCGCTTATCACTTCCCTTCCCTACCGAATCTCTCTATCACTCTAAGGTTTGCTGTTAGAGAACCCAACTCTGGGTTAAGCTCGCCTTTGTGCATTACCTTTATGTATTTTGTGTGTTATGTATTCTATCTGTGTGCAATAAAGAATAATAATGATATTGACTCTTGTAAATAAACACAATTTGAGTAATACATACTTGATGCATCTTTTTACCAGACGCAATGTTTATCAAACCGTGTGTTTTACGCTAAGGATAGCTAGATATAGCTAGAACATCTTTTGAAGTATCCCACGTGATATAAGTAAATAATGACTGTCTATCTAACATGTATTACCACTCGAAAACGTAATCTTAATGCATCCAAAATATAGGTAAATGTCTTGATAACCTATCGCATGCTACCCATCAAATGTTCCTGTAAACCTGTCAATCATTTGTGCAGTTCAATGCGCAGTGCCATGCATGCATATACATCATGCATGCATACACATAAGTTTGATGTCATGCCAACAGCAACTGGCGCCTATTCCAAGAATGCTAATATAGAAGAATGGTGATGACAGTTTGTTGAAAACACTCATTCAAAGAACGAATGGAATGTCATTTTTGTGTTTTTCTTTTATTTGTTTAGCTTTGATAAGAGTGTTATGATCTTTTCTCTTGTATTTTTGTTTATAAGAAGAAATAGCTTTCGCCAGCGGTTTGACCCGCTTGCCATGGGAACTTCTTCCCGTATCCGGGTAAAAATGCTTAGATATTATTTTGAAATATAAGCTATAGTACAGCCAAGTTTCATCAAAATTGGAGTAGTATTCTACGCGTAAAAGAGTAATAAACATACCTACTAGTACGTACATTCTCACTAACTTTCACATCTTTATAAAGCTGAAGAGTTTGTTTGTTTGTTTGAACGCTCTAATCTCAGGAACCACTGGTCCGATTTGAAAAATTATTTCAGTGTTAGATAGCCCATTTATCGACTATAGGCTACTTTTTATCCGGGTGCGTCGAGTAGTTCCCGGGGTGAACCACTGGCAGAAGCTATTTATAATATGGATGTAATGTTTGTGAAATTAGATAGTTAGAATTCGAAGGTTGTTTTAAGGATTTCTTGAAACGATAAAATACTCGTTAGATTTCGATCAACTAATTGAAGTATTGTGATTCAAACCACAGATACCCTTTTTAATATCGGTTATTTCAGAATTTATTTTCAGAAAATTCTAACTATTTCTTTCGGAGGGAGAACTGACGCTTATCAAAATTGGCATGAAAAAGAATCTAAAGATATATTATTTAAAGATTTCTTAAGAACTCGTTAGGGTCTCGTTAGGATTCTTCAGGATCCAAAAATGTACATACTTAACCTTGTAACATAACAACATACGTAGAATTACCACAATACGAGGTTTAAAGGGTCGTTAACCTCTTGACGAAAATTTTGTGAAAGGAAAACCGTCGAAATAAATAATACGCAGAAGCGAGAAATTCCTTTATTGGTAACTCGGTAAAAATACCAAAACCAGCACACCAACATTTTTTATAAAACTGTTGATAATGGCATCCAAGCCGATTGCCGGCCACAGCGGCTGTTCTCATACAAGAAGATCAGCCAGCTGCGCAGGACATAAGTATAGTGCACAAGCATTTGCGCAGACACAGAAACACTCCCTATTCCCTTACTCTCATAAAGTACTTATAGCCGAAATACCAAAACCTTACGACTTTTTCCATCGCAGCGGTTCAGTAAAATATCGAATAGGGTATCAACTACAGCCATCTATTATTAGACCGCTCTGTAATGATGGAGTATCCCTGAACACGAGCCTTCTCGAGTTCGAGAGCACTTGGGAACAACATCTACGGAATTTTTTGTGAGCGCGATATTCGTCTTCGCCTTTTTTATGTATTTTTGGGATACTTATTATGACGGAAGCTTTGAGGGCGTTGTGTTGAAGCGTCAAAGTTGTGTAAATAGAGGAGTCTTATTAAAGTGAAGTTTTGTTGTTATATGCAGGAGAGTGTAACAAAGAAAATAGTTCGCACTAGGTTGTAACAGGGGACACTCGTGTCTGTCTTTTTAGTAAGAGGCCTGCTTATAATCCCAACCAAATATATAGTTGGGAAAGTTTGAGAGATGTATGTTTGTTACTCTTTCACGCAAAAAGTACTGGACGGATTTTGATGCAATTTAGCAGTAATCTAGCTATATGTATATATCAGAATAAATGTAGACAACTATTTATGCCGGAAAGTAGTTCTCTCGGAAGCAAGTCTAATCGCTAGCAGAAAGCTAGTTTGAATCAAAAGAGTTGTGTTTATAACCTCCTAATACGTCCGTTTCCCAATGTCCCGCAATGCATAGATTTGTAGTACACAAAAAAAAAAAATATTTATATACTTTATTTACATATTCAATCCACCCTTCCCACAGTTGTCTAAAAAACTTCATTATTTCATCATCTGCCTAGCCTTTTCCAAAAACTACGTTGGGGTCGGCTTTCCAGTCTAACGGATGGCAGCTTGAGAACCAGTTGTTTTACATGAGCGACTGCCTGTCTGACCTCCACAACCCAGTAACCCGGGCACCTGGCACCCCTTGGTAAGATGTCTAAAAACTTCATATTACACTACATTTTTTACCCTGTCGCAGTTATTTCTTTTCTCAAAGTAATCAGTCTTCCGTCCAGGGTGACATGTCCTTCGGATAGCATTACTTAGGTCCATATCAGTCCCTTGGCCTATTTCAAACACGATATATGACGTTTTCATGACAGATATTACATTTTCCACATAATACTAGTGTATGAGTATTTCTGGAGACGCCGACGACATGATATTTAAGAATACAGAAATGTGACGAATGATCGTTTCGGTTTTGTGCCCTTAGCTGTTCGGTAATTATTTTTGTTTCTAGCCTGTGTTTTGTTTACTGTAACTACATACATATGAACTTATTATATTATGTTGCTGTATTTACATTATTCATTAATAAAAATAATACCATTTCACATCAGTTTATGTTAAGTTGTTCCAGTTCATAGGCGTCATTATGTCATCAACATTCTGACCAAGCGTTTTTTTCGAACTTATATAATAAAAACTTAGTCTCTTTTAATAAAAAAGATAGGTTGTCTATTTTCACAGTTTAGTTTCACATAGTATCCGGGAAAAAAGTAAATCTATCAACCAACGGCCACATCTCCTGCCATGCCTAATTTCATCACAACGCTAAGCCATTTTACCGTGAAAGCCAAATAAAACTCAACTTTCATAAATTCAATAAAAGGCATCTTCTCTTCTTTTTTTCCTTTCCTATTTCCCCTTTTTTTTCCGTTGTTGGTTGTTGAGAGAGATCCTTTTATTGATTTTATGAAAGTGGACGTTTATTTGGCTTTCACGGTGTAAAATGGCTTAGCGGTTGTTTGATGAAATATGGGTCATGGCAGGAGATGGTGCCTTTGTGATAGTTACTTTTTTCCGGTACTATTGGATAAACTAAACTGTGGAAATTAGAACGTACCTATTTTTTTTTAAAAGAGCACCTAAGTTACTTTTAATTAATATAAGTTCGAAAAATAACGCTTGTCAGATTGTTGATTGAACATATGACGCCTATGAAACATGTGACCACTTACATAATCTTGATGTGGAAGATTGGTCATTATTGATTATTTAAGAATAATGTAAATACAGCAACATAATATAATAAAGTTATAGTATAGTATAGTTACAGTAACAAAACACAGTCTAACAAACAAAAATACCACAGCTAGCACAACCGAACGATTCATTCGTCACATTTCTGTTCTAAATATTCTTCGTGGCGTCCCAGAAAATACTCATGACACTGGTATAATATGGAAATGTAAATATCTGTCATCGAAAAACGTTCTATATCGTGTTGAATAGGCCAAGGACTGATATGGACCTAAAGTAATGCTATCCGAGGACATGTCACCCGAGCGGAGGACTGATTACTTGAGGAAAGAAATAACTCGGACAGGGTAAAAATTGTAGTTGTAATATGAAGTTTTTAGACCAGCTTACCAAGGGGGTGCCAGGTTGGCCCGGGTAACTGGGTTGTGGAGGTCAGACAGGGCAGTCGCTCCATGTAAAACACTGGTTCTTTCAGCTGCATCGTTTAGACTGAAGCCGACCCAACGTAGTTGGGAAAAGGCTAGGCAGATGATGAATATGAAGTTTTTAGACAACTGTGGAAGGGTGTGATTTTGATATGAATAAAGTAATAAATTGTTTTTTTTTGTATACTACATAATCTATGCATTCGGGACATTGGGTGAAAACGGACTATTGAGGTTATAAACAAACTCTTTTTGATTCAAACTAGCCTTTCTGCTGAAGCGATTACACTTGCTTCTTCGGAGAAACTTACTTTCCGCATAAATAGTTGTCTACTTTATTCTGATATATACATAAAGCTGATTTACTGATCCTAAACGTTTGCTCAAAATCCGTCCAGATATTTTTGCATAAAGAGTACATAACATCAACCTTACTCAACTTTCCAACATAACTATGGTGGAATATAGCAGGCTCTATAAGTAGACAGCGATTCTTAAAGTTACACTAGTGCAATGACTATTTCTTTGTACACTTCTGCATATAAAACAAAAACTTCACTTCTAATAAGACTCTCTATTTACACAACTTTGACCTTCACAACAACCCCTCAAAGCTCCTCGTCATAATAATTCCCAAAAATACATAAAAAGGCCGAGACGAATATCGCTCACAAAATTCCGTAGATGTTGTTCCCAAGCGTGCCCTCGAGAAGGCTCGTGTTTCAGGATACTCCATTCATTACAGAGCGGTCTAATAATAGATGCTTGTAGTTGATACCCTATTCGATATTTTATACTGAACGCTGGATTTTGGAAAAATCGTAAGTTTTGGTTATTTCGGTTATAAGTAGTTTAGTGAGATTAAGGGAATTAGGAGTGTTACTGTGTCCTGCGCAAATGCTTGTGCACACTACTTATGTCCTGCTGCAGGCTGCTGATCTCCTTGTAATGAGAAAACAACGCACGTTGGCCAGGCATCGCTTGGAGCCTATCAGCATCAGTTATAAAAATTATTGGTGTGCTGGTTTTGGTTTTTTACCGAGTTACCAATAAAGGAATTTCTTCGTTCTGCGTATTATTATATTTTTGAGGTTTTCCTTTTACAAAATTTCGTCAAGAGGTTAACAGACCTTTAACCTCGATTGATGGTAATTCATACGTATTTGTTATGTTACAAGGTTAAGTATATGTAATTTTTGGATCCCTGAAGAATCCTAACGAGACCCAACGAGTTTCTTAAGAAACTCTTTAAAATCAAGATATTCTTGTAAGATTCCTTATTTCAAATGCCGAATTTTGAATGACGTCGTCATTTCCCCTCCGAAAGAAATAGTATAAATCTTTTCTGGCAAAATCAAAATATTCCTGAAATAACCGATATTCACATAACCAAGGCAGCCGACCATATCTTTGCGTGTTTGCGAATCACAAGTACGTTCAATTCAGTTTCGAGAAATGTCAACGAGATTATTATAATACGTTTCAAGAATCCTTAATCACTGCTCATTCGAGATTCATTAATCAATCTAATCAACAAATCACTTACATCCAGATATTACTAATGAATAGCCTTCCTCTGCCAGTGGTTCCATATACCCGGGAACGTGACCTCTCGATTACAGTGCACCCGGATAAAAAAGTAGCCTATAGTCGATAAATGTGCTATCTAACACTGAAATTGAGATTTTTTCAAATCGGACCAGTGGTTCCTGAGATTAGAGCGTTTCAAACAAACAAACAAACTCTTCAGCTTTATAAAGAGTGAAATAGCTGAGAATGTACCTTACTAAGTAGGTATGTTTATTACTCTTTTACACGACGTGTATGATGTACTTACTGTCCCAATTTTTGATGGAAACTGGTACTTGCTACTATAGCTTATCATTTTTCAAACCTACATTATCTAAAGCATATGTTACGCCCCGTGCTCCACCTCGGGAAGAAGTACTTCCCATTAGGCAAGCGTAGCTGTCAACACGGCTGG
>NWSH02000081.1:2655823-2672780 GCA_002382865.2 Heliothis virescens | reverse complement strand
GTAGTGTTGTTACTAAAATGCAGTTTGTAATTGGTTATTCTTGTCAATTTATATTCATAAGCCTGGCCACCTCTATCAACGTGTAAATTGGATACAAACACCTTCAACTTAGGCTCTGGTCTCCACGAGATATTTGTTACTAAAATACGAGAAGTTTGAAGTTATTGAGAAAAAATGCTTTTGTTGGACAGTGGTTTCCTACAGTTAGGTATGTATGATAGCAGGTCAACTTATAGGTACGAATCTGTCAAATTTCACCAGTAGAAAAATATCCTTCCACTATTGCGATAAGGTTGAAAATCTATTGAACAAAGACAGATTGTGGTAGGTTGATGTGCTATCTATACTTTAATTCGACAATTTTTAAATTATTCTATTGAACAGTATTTTTATAACATGTTTAGTTTTGTAAGTGATTTCAAGTCGCTAAAACATCGGAGCTGTTAAGGAACTAAGTTTCCCAATGCAAGTTGTTATAAATCTTGACTTTTCTTTCCCATCCTGAAACCAAAGTTACCAAGAATTCTAGGAGAAGAAACCTTTCAGGTTTTATTATGAATGAGGCTGCACGTTTTGTTATTTACAAATACTGTAGGGAGAGAAATTAATAACTAAAGCAAGATAATTGTATAGACACCAGCACTTCAAGCTACTAAAAGCTATACAAAAATCATTAATTGATTTTCAACTTTATCTCTGAACTATTAGGTTCAATTTCATTGGGAAAATCTTACAGTAGCTTGATGTCCTGGCGTCTATACAAAACTGCTGTTATTGTTATATTTGTAACTAAAGAAATATTATATTATAAATTTATAAGCATGTGTGTGACAACAGCTTAAGTATTTTAGCGCTAGCTTCGAGCAAATGCAACGGCATAGCTCGCACACGGGACCGGTCGAGATGGCACTTTCAAAATATACGCCACATTAAATTTTATGCCACTACTACAATATTTATACCCGAGTTTGAAGCAGGTGTATGTAATATTTTTACTTAACATTTATGAAAAAAAAATATATATTGTGGTATTTGACACCTGAACTTGACTGAATTTTATTTTGTTAAAAGTGGAAATCTATGATAATGTTGAAGACAGATAATTTTAAAAGTTGCACGTAAAACAACGACGATAGGTTAAATACTGCAATGAAAACTAATATAAAAAAAGCTTATAAACTACCACAACAAATTAGTCAATCTATCAAAAAAATATTAGCNGAAGACAGATAATTTTAAAAGTTGCACGTAAAACAACGACGATAGGTTAAATACTGCAATGAAAACTAATATAAAAAAAGCTTATAAACTACCACAACAAATTAGTCAATCTATCAAAAAAATATTAGCTTACATCTATCGTAAGACCTTTTGTCTTCATAGTAGCAAATTATTACATACAATTCATTCACCCCAGTCATTGTCCTCTGCAAGTAAATAACACGCTGTAGCGCTCGAGTGGTGCACAAATATTTGCGCAGTCCCACACTATTTGCAACACCCTGTGTATAGCTATTGCAGTTATGTACAGACACCAACATATTAATCTACCTCAATCTGACACATTTCTTCAATATATTTTCAATCTTATCACAACAAGGGAAGGCTAATTTTCGATTGGTGACAGAATTGGGTAGGCTGGCCTGCTCTTGTCTGCACCTATTTATAATGCTGACGAGAGTGAAACTTCGTTTGCAGTATCATCGTTGGGATGTCATATTTCAGAAAGAAAAACACTTTTCTTTTAAGTTCGGATGATGAAAAGCTATGCGGAAATCAACTGTCATTGTAAAGACATGTGATGCGGCGGAATGATGATCATAAAGTGAGAAAGGTCTTTAGCTTAACTGTGGTTGGATGAAGAGGAAAAGTGACTACTAACTGCGGAATTGAATAACCTATCTATCTGTCGATTTGCTTACCAGAGATAGGAATTTGAGATTACATATGTGGAAATGATATTCAAACTCAATCTTTGGTAAGCAAATCAGCAAATAGATAGGTTATTGGAACAAGGGTAAATGAAGTATGGATAGATTGTGTAAAAGACGTTATGGCTGAAAGTAAAGTTCCTTGGGAGACGATGTCAGATAAATTATGCTTCTTGACCTTGTCTATACTAATATTATAAAGAGGAAAACTTTGTTTGTTTGTTTGGTTGTAATGAATAGGCTCAAAAACTACTGGACCGATTTTAAAAATTCTTTCACCATTCGAAAGCTACGTTATCCACGAGTGACATACTCGTAGGCTATATTTTATCCGGGTACGGGCAGTAATTCCCACGGGACGCGAGTGTAACCGCGGGAAAATGGCTAGTCTCAAATAAAATGAGGCTACGCTAGGGTAAATACAGGAAAGTCAGGAAAAAAGGTTTTCCCTAGCTATAGGCTGGGTTTCGATTCGATGAAAAGTTTATTACAGGTAACACTTTTTGATATTTTTTTATAATAAAATTCCTACGTGTCGCTGAGGCTTGGGGACACCATATGAAGTTTATATCATTTTTATGTCAGTTTTTCTGCCTGATAAAATATAACACTCAAAATTAAATTATTTTCTACTAGGTATATGTTTTGAATAAAGCAGTAATTTTAGAGTGCCCCCCTAGAGGGCAATACAATAAGCAAATTGGCATATATACAAGAAGAGAGGTTAATTTCCATTTTACTCAGCGATTTTTTTCCAAAAGCCGTTATCAGACCAATCCATTTTTTTTAATGGGAAATATTCGATTAAGATTTAATATTTCAGCTTGGAAGATCTCAAGCTTTAAATACTTGGACTATCTGTCGTTCGAGCGTTTCCCATCACCTCAAAAAGACCACATTAATTTTATACCTTTCACGTGACATTTCAAAGTCCTTTCGACTTTCTAACACCTCAAACTTTTGATTGCCTCTAACTAATTCTAAAATAACATCGTATTCCGGAGCGTAGAAGAGCGTTCATTAAGTCCCGAAATCCCATTAAAATGTTTTACCAACCCTTTCCGTGGTGGACTTTATCAAAGGCCTAATCTCGGCCGAACCAATACCCCGTACCCCATAATCGGCTTTACAAAACCACACCGAACGGAACTGTGAAACAAAAACACTAAATGCGAATTTATTACACAGACAATGGTTTTAAGTGAAACGGAACGTAGTGTAATGATTCACGGAATTCCAGTATAGTTGTATAGTTCTATGAAGCTGTTTTGAACTGTATTGTTGTAGTTTGCTTAATATTGTTGCAATAAATAGAGTTGTTTTAAAAGTTGCATTTATAGGGTTGTGATACTCTGTAGTACTGGCCAAAGTATTGTTTTGTTCAACACTTTCAATGTAGTAGATCCCTACAAAATGCAGCTAAGTAAATTTAAATTATACTGGCAAAATTTATGCTTAATATTTTCAGAAATGCATTTTTTGGGGCCGAAATATTATAAACTTTACCTACCTCATTACACTCCTTTCAAAAAAAAAAAATTCAGTAGTAGTTTATTATTCACATAATTTCTAAAAACGCCATATTTATAAACTGTATACAATCATAATGACATCTTTCAACATTCATAATTTCACGCGAATTCAAAAGCTTTTAAGTCTAAAGAAACTTCTAACGCATGCAAAACACAAACTCAACGTGCATGCAAATATATTCGTGCTTTCATGCATTTTATGAAGCACTCAACACTTGCTTATTTGCTTACATTTTAAACATCGAGGCGTAAAATTAATAAGTGTTAGTTTAAGTTTATAGAGTATGGTGAAAATGGAGTGCTAAGATTAAGAGTGCTCTAAAATTTTAAGATCTTTGCTCGTTAGTGATTTTTCAGACATCATTGGGTGAACTAAACCTTACTTCATCTTTGCTTCTAAAATGTATTATCTTAATTTAGATCTTTATTTCAATTTATATGTGAAATATTAACTCAATAAATTCAATTACTGCATTTACAAGGATAGCATTAGCTAGCAAACGCGTTACTTTTTTTAAATTTTTGTGTTATCGTTTTTGAAATCGTCATTAGTAGGTTTAAAATGAACTAAAATACGCTTATTCAACGACATCATCTTACTGTATTAGGTAATAATTTCACAGATAAATACGCATAAGAGTTTAACCGAATTCTATTTAGTGTGATATATGTTCTCTCCATTTATTAATTAATCAATGTTTAATTCAAAGTTGTTACATTTGTTCGGAATGTTGCCGCTTGAGTTAAAGTCAGATTAAATTAGCGTGTTTCACTACTTAAGTAAACGTTCTGTTAGTGAAGGAGATTTGTTCATTTGTCGGCTTCAGTGTTGCTTTGGCACGTTCTTTTAGGAAATATAAACTGCACTATCTTTAAAAATATAATTTTTAAAACTTAATAGGCCTGACCAATTCCTTCACTGTAAATACTATAAAAGTTTCATGAAATAAAAAATGGGTTGATCTGATTATGGGTCATTAAGAAATCTCTCACAGTTACGATAAAATTAATGAGCTTTGAACCTTGCAGCGCATTCACACTAGCGGATTCTTGTCGCGCGTAGCAAAACACGAAACATTCATACACTCTCGACATTCCCTATCTTTCGTCTTCCGAATATCAAACGAATAAAACCTTTTGTTCCTTTTGATTTTTAACGTCATCTTTCGAACCGCAATTGTTTGCTGATACCCGCGTATACACGCGTGACGACGCCCAACGAACCGACTGTTGCCGCTAGTGTGAAAACGCTGTTACGTAGAACTATTTGAAATTCATTTCCATTGATTAATGACTCCACAGCTGGGACTAGCGTTCTAAGTGACGTCATAACATCTCTTCTACACCCTATTGAGTTAGCAACGCTACCATGCTGACATTCATCTTCATTTATTCTGTGTCATCCCAGAAACTTTCATATTTTATCGCTCAATTTTGCAGTAGACTCCGCTCACTTTTCACCTTCATAAACTGTTTTATACCAATGATTAATAATACCAAACCCTGATATATTTTATCAGATCCCCCTAAAAAAAGTACGTGATATTTTTCGTCAATAATGTCTGCTATCTTAGACGAATTTATGTTCAGTGTCTTGAGTTGAAAGATCGAAGTTGAAACGAGATACTTGTTAGGGCTGAAATTCGATGTATTTTTGATTGCGGTTGTTAATCCCATTTAATTGGCATCGGTATAATTTAGACCTGTGACGGTCGATTAGACGTCTACGTTGACGGTGAGTTATGAATGAGGTCATTGACTTCGCCATTAGTGTTCAGCTAAATTCAAATCTGACTTTAATATAGCTATGTCCATATTTTTTGAAGACTGCAATAATAAGACTTCATTTCGTTTTTAATAATGAAATATAACAGAAGTTTATGGTTTCATTATATATTTACGAAAGGACGGTTTTATATTTTTTATGTGGAAGGTCAAATGAGTAGAAGGATAGCGGATAGACGGATGGTAATTCATCAATGCCGTCCATTTGACAACGCCAGCAGAGTATATTCAATGGGGATTTCATTCTAAGTATTTTAGGAACAATAAGAAATTGTCTCAAAGGATTTGGATGGGGTTATTTTAATGGAAAAGGAAGGTGGTTTCAGGGGGAGCAGGGATTAAGTGTCCGGTACCCGCACTCGAGACGAACCGCAGCGAGACCATTTTGGTCCGAAGTCTTCACATTGGTTTTCTGTATGAGCTTGAACCAGCCTTAATGCCAAGAAAACCGGCCAAGTGCGAGTTGGACTCGCGCACCAAGGGTTCCGTACCATTATCTATGAAAAAAGTAGGTACAACAGCAATGGTCAAGTGTGAGTTACTTAAGTTGCACATTATTTCTAATAGATGGCGCTACTAGTATACAATTTTGCAATTAATCAATATAAATCAACAACCTTGATAATTTATATTTTTAGTATTTGTTGTTATAGCGGCAACGGATATACTTACAACATTTGTGAAAATTTCAGCATTCTAGCTATAACGATTAATAAGATACAGCCTGGAGACAGACAGATAACGAAGTCTTAGTAATAGGGTTCCGTTTTACCCTTTGGGTACGGAACCCTAAAAAATGGAATGGCAGTGTCTAGGCTCTACCACAAATAGACACTAACTGGTGGAAAAACCTACTTATATACGTATTCAATACAATTACACCATAAATATATAGTTGTAACAACCGAAATATTTGTTATGGTGTAGTCTTTCAGGTCTGCATTTCATTAAATTATGCAAATTATAGTATGTATTTATTTTTGTACCAAGGATATTTTAGCATTTTTATTTTATAAAAAACTAGCCGTTTTCCCGCGGTTTCACTCGCATCCCGTGGGAATTACTACCCATACCCGGATAAAATATAGCTTATGTCACTCGTGGATAATGTAGCTTTCGAATGGTGAAAGAATTTTTAAAATCGGTCCAGTAGTTTTTGAGCCTATTCATTACAACCAAACAAACAAAGTTTTTCTCTTTATAATATTAGTATAGATAGTTTACCATTATTATAAACATAAATCGGTCCACGTGTAGAATAGATTTAGTCCAATATGTCGTATAACAGACCTATAGCCCATAAGTCAATGTAATATGCCCATTTCAAACTTTTATTGGAACTACTAAAATTACAATAGTTTTCTCAAATAAATAATGAAGGAATCGTGAGTAACATTATTTCATATTATATGGCAGAGAAATAATAAAGCAATCCGATAGGTCAGGATTATTTTTTGGGATTTAATTTTGTTTAGTTTTGAATACCATTTTTTCTCAAAGTCAATCATTTCAGAGTAAGACACTTTCAAAGTGCAAAAATGTGCCCCCCCCCCTGTAATTTCTAAACTACCAAAATGAAAAATCTGAAAAAAATATATGTTATAGGTTTTGAATTAAATAAGTTAAATAGGTATAATGTTGTATATTTTTATAAAAACATTTAGTAGCCTGAATTAATGAAATATTGAAATCACGATGGCTACGAAAGTAAACAAAACATTTTTTTAAAAAAGCAACCGTTGAACAGTACTATTGAATTTATTTAAAACTAGCTTCTGCCAGCGGTTTCAACCGCGTCCCGTGGGAACTACTCGACGCACCCAAATAAAAAAGTAGCCTTTAGCCTTCCTCGATAAATGGGTTACCTAACAATGAATCAAGAATTTTTCAAATCGGACCGGTAGCTCCTGAGATTAGTGCGTTCAAACAAAAAATCTCTTCAACTTTATAATATTAGCATAGATACATTGTCAAAATTAATGTTTGTTGCAAATGAAAAACAACAAAATGAAGGAGATGAAGATGGCGCTAGTGGCCAAGTCAACAATCCGCTCCGTATTAAAAAATATAAATAATCCAGTTTAAGTGTAAACTATAAGTGAATTGTAGACTATTAGTGACAATAAACACGTGTCATTGTTTTCAATGTTTAATAGTGCTCAAGCTAAAATAAAGCAATTGTTGACGTTACCAAACAATTACGAAAGATTTGAAAACAATTCTGTGAGTTTTTATCAACTTTCTTAACATAACAGCAAACAAAATTTCAAATATTTTCAAATCACAGTCTATAACCGAAAATAAAATTAACGAATTATTACATTCGTAACCAGAACGAAAATTTCACACATCATTGAATATAAAAAATAAAAATATAAATTTGACCAAGTAACCAGTCAGCGTCGTTGTGATCAGTAACATGTTATAAGATCTAAGACTACATTTTATAAGAATAGTATTTTAGCAATGGCTCCAAAAATCTATAATTAACTACCAAAAAATATAAGAAGTGAATAGAATATCCGTAATTTTGAGTAAGTTCATTTCTAATAGATAAGGCATATTACTCAGTTGAAATATTTCTAAATGATAAAATAGAAACACTATGATTTTTAAATGATTTTTGCTTTAAATAAATTATTTTTACTTTTTATTTCTAGTGTATAAACTAAATAGGTTTAAAATTATTTGTACACCATTTGGTAGAACATAGAGCTCTGACATGTTTAATTTTAAGACCTTTCTGTATATCTATGCTCACAAATAAATACACTGAATTGAATTGAGATAAATAAATCGTTGTACTTTTGTTTCTCACCTGCGTGTTAGTACTTCAATAAAATCATTATCAGTAATCTGATTATGGAATAATTATTTCGTGGCGCGAAATGTTCGTGGATTTATCGCGAATGATATTAGCGTGTTAATAGCATTGTTTGTAATTGTTTTTGTTTTATACTGATTATTATGTGCTAGTAAAAATATTATGATTTACGTGGAATTTCAACCTGACATCATCTTTGCCTTCTGAGAAGGTGCCATATATTAAATTCTTAACTTTCTTAGAAAACCTAAAAGGTTCTTCCAAAAAATTATATCACAAAATCACTCTTACAATTTTCTTTTGAAAAAAAAAAACGTATATTTAGAAATAAAATGTATCTCTTTACATATTTTAACCCTGTATTTTGTAGCAAACATCTGCTGCCTCATATAAAAAAAAAAACTAAGAACGTAAACCCGCAACTACTTATTAGTTCTAAGCGGCTGAAAGTTGAAATAATGTTCCACATCAAAGAACAAACGATGCTGAATGATGCGCGTAGTCTTATTAATAATTTCAAGGGTCTGACTAACGGTTTCACTAAGTGTCGGTGCTCCTTGCCGCCATCTTGAATTCTTTATGGACACACTACGCTTAAACTAATAGCAGCCACTGTAGTTCCAACTTTAGACTCTATGTTTGAAACGGTAAAGTCTATTTTTGAGTGTCAGTGACGCGGTTAAGGGTAAGTCATAATTTTATTGAAGGTAAGCTAAGTTTGTTCAGCTTTTATGTTGTCTTTCTTAGTTGGGAAATGGGAAGAGGTGTGTAGTTTTAGCGTGACACGGCATTTTTATTGAGTATTCCTATCCTTAGACGTTTTATCAAGAAATACTTTTTTCACTAAAATATTTTATTACTTAAATGCCTACTGAATAGGTTAGTTAAGATTTATGTAAGTCCACCACAGTACAAATACATATAGAAAGGGTTTACTGATGGATTTCACACCCAAAACAAACGACAACTGGACCGAGTTTTCAGGGACCCGAGGTAAGTACAGACGACAGCAGGTCAACTTATACGAATCTGTCAAATTTTACCAATCGAACATCAACCTACCTCCATTGTGATAAGTTTGAAAATCTATTGTAGAAATTTGACAGATTCTGGTAACTTGATGTGCTGTTGTCTGTACAAAGTATCCATTTGGACACAACATTTAGAAGTCCTCTCCAATCTAGCAAAATGTTCATTTATCTTTAAGTCACAGTTATTACCTTGAAAGACGTACTAAAAGTCTTCTTATTTTATTATTTTCTCATTTCGTTTATCTTTCAGTGTTAATTTGAAACAAGAACAAAACACTGTGAAACGGATCCAATTGGAATACGACTTGTCAATGGACCAGTGTATCTTGACATTTCTTGGTGGCGCTAGTATCTAGTAAAAATAATACAAGGTTTTATTTTAGTTCCAGCAGAAAAAAAGGCTTTTGACTGTCTAGTATTACCTCTCCGGTCATGTCGGATTGCCGTCCCATCGGGCTATGAGAGTGATAATATGTCCTGCGCAGCTGGCTGATCTCCTCATACAAGAACAGTCATCGTGGCCGGCTAGGACGCTATTATTATTATTTCCAATCAGAATGTCTACCTGTGGCAACAAGCTATTTATCTCAATAACATATAACTGGTTAACCCATTGGTGAAAAATATTGTGTCCTTGTAATGTTATAATAATGTTAAAAACGTGTTAAAATTAGCATTAGCTGAACATACAGTAACGTCAAATTCCTATCTCTTGTAACTAAATTGATATATAGATAGGTTAATTTAAATCAGCAGCTCAACAACAAAAGACTACAAAATTCAAGTCGTAATTTCCCTGTGTTATTACCATTATCTTAAATAGTGCGGCGTAAATGACACTTAATTATCAATGAGTCGATTTTTAATTAAATTCCCATTCTATTTCCATTCTTATAAAAGGCTTGTGTTGAGCTAATCTTTGTTTATTCTGTAGAAGCAGTACTAACAAAAGGTTGTTAATAACGATGTTCAAAAAGAAGAAACCTAACTTTGGGGTTGAACGAGGATTGATTATTTACGTGATTTTAATTTTAACAGCACAAATAAACTTTGGTAATGGTTCGGTCGAAGAAGAAAAAGGTAAACTAGTTCCTTATCTTATTCTCTTATTCCGGTGTCACTACATTATTATTACCTATCTCGGAGTAACGAGATCTGCACACAAAAGATATTTTTGGCAATTTTTTTGAGAAACTCTCAAAATCGAGGGCAGGTGATGAGAATAAAAATGTGTTTAGGTAAGTTTATAATTTAAGATCAAAGATGAAGTTGTGCACTTTCTTCATACCCTTATCAATCAATCAATCAAACGGTGTACGTAAATAATGCCTTAAGATTGGTGAATCTCAGTGCACTCTTACGTTGATGAGAAAATGAAAACTACGATTTCGCTCATGACAATGTAGACCCCTGATAGACTAGACATCTTCAATAATGGCGTTCTCTATACATGGTCAGCAGTCATGCTTTTATATTTATAGACTTCCTTCTAGACAACGGTCGGCGTGTATGCTTTCTATCTAAATACCTACACAATCAGAAGTTATGCAATACAATTTATGTTACTGACATTATATCAAAATATCCGCTTCAAGCGTACAGCCAAACTTCGGTTGAGCCAAGGTACTGCAAGGCACCCTTTTTTTGCAAGCGTAGTTTGGTTTGATCCACGACGTAGTCCAGAGCGAACAGCAGCGGGAGGCAGGCCTACCAGAATCCATTCCCTGCGTATCTAACCTTTGTACTTAATAATATTTATTTCACCTATGTCAGCGC
This sequence comes from Heliothis virescens, assembly GCA_002382865.2. Taxonomy (NCBI): domain Eukaryota; kingdom Metazoa; phylum Arthropoda; class Insecta; order Lepidoptera; family Noctuidae; genus Heliothis; species Heliothis virescens. Next base: position 2,661,901 of record NWSH02000081.1, on the reverse strand, counting down.
ATGACGCAAGAGTTTTGTTATGATATTAAAACAAATCCTCCACATACTTTCCGCCGCTTAGGTTCGGCGCTTATGGCATGCCATAATAGCCAAATATTTCGGAACGTAAAGTTTGCGACGAAACGATCGCTTATTTTCGGCATTATCAAGTGTGTTAAACATTTAGATCCTGACGAAGTAACTGAGCTCTTGGAAAAGTATGGCATTTTCGCATTTAATTTTAATTTTACACAAAGGGGTTTTTGAATTTGATTTAAAGAATCCTTTCTTTCTGTGTGATGTTTAAGGACTCAAGAACGGTAATGCAAGTGTAGCATTTATCCATCTCGGGGGTAACAGCTAGTGGTATAATAATGTTAAAAACGTGTTAAAATGAGCCCTTAATTAGCTTGAACTTATTTCCTGAGTTCATATAGACACAATAAAAATAATCTTAGTTCTACAATGTTCCGTGTACCAACTTAACTTGGGCGTTATTTACACGAAGTATCGTTAATCATAAGTCATTTAACGAGAATGACTTTCGCCTTCTCATTCATTTCGAATGAAACGAAAACTTGATGAATCATTTTGAATAACGAAAATAAATCATATTTTTGAGGGAGCTTCAAACACTTTTTTAGGGTGCTTACACAAGACGCTACAGTGGCAATGTTTTTTTAAATACATACGTACATGGGAACTGTCGGTGCCGTCACCGATGTGTAGTGTGAAAAGCTCAATAGAAAATCTATTTGGGAGTAGTGCAACGGCAACGCAACGATCGAGGTACCAATGCCGCCGCGGCGTAATGTATAAACGCCTTTAGGCCGTGAATAGACATTTTTTTAAATTTTGAATATTTTTTTTCGGGTTTATTTTTAGTTCTTTTATCAGTGATTGCAGAATTGTATTGAAGTTATTTTTATTTAGAAAGAGCTTGTTTCTCATTGATACTTTCGTAGTCTGATCAAAATTGTTGGATACAGATAAATAAAAATATATTTCTGGCGAAACCACATAAAGTCTTCTAAAGGTCATTTAGTATAAATGTAGAAATTTATTTCTTTAACCTAAATAAATTATATAGAGGCTATTTACTAGATCACTTCAAGTATTAATAGGTATAGACGTGGGTGAACTTTCTAGCAATGTAGGGAAATAAAATAGATATAAATATTAGTCTGCTCTTTGATAAAATAAACACTTGATTAAATATCTAACTACACATTAGTACGACTGTCGGTTCACTATGTCTGACAATCTTTTACGCTTGATTGGAATTCCTTTCCGTTAGAGAAACATGTTCTGAGATATTTTTGGGCATATTTTCCAAAACATTTATTATTCTAATAAATTTATCGGTATTAGGTATATTATTGTGGCACAGTTATAAATAAATAATAAATAAAAATAAAAAGGTATATTTCATTAGCTTAGAAATGAATCAATGTCGTTACACGTGGAGACCTCCTTTTAAGTATAGTCATACCTGTGTTAGGAGGTCTCGCTCTTCACAGTAGATTATTATTAGAGAGAAAAGAAGAAAAATAAATAAACTAAATACACATTTTAACTAAAAGTAACCTAATTCTTAGGTATATAATATTTAAAGTGTGTATGTGTTAAAATGTAACACATTATTTTTTATACAGAATCTTAAAATAATAATGGATTACCTATAAAGCAATTTGCTCAGCTGGAAGATATTTCTTTTGAAATAAGCTTTTTTTTTTTTAATATTCTTTTGTATTTATTGGTATTGGAAATGTGCTGATTTTCAGCCTACTTTTAACAAATGATATTTACGTAATTACTAAATTAAAATTATAATATACAAACCAACTTAAATAAAATTAATATTACGTATCAAAAAACTCATCCGCATCGCTGTCAGCGGGAATCGTGCCCAAAAGGCTGGCCGCATTGCCACNTATATTTACAAACTTAAATTACTAAATTAAAATTATAATATACAAACCAACTTAAATAAAATTAATATTACGTATCAAAAAACTCATCCGCATCGCTGTCAGCGGGAATCGTGCCCAAAAGGCTGGCCGCATTGCCACGCTGAATGGCAATGCTAATTCTTTGACCGAAGTATAGGCCAGCCCTTTGGTCACGAGTAGACTCCACTAAACGCTTGCAAATATCTCGGAAAAGTCTGTGGGCACCTGGGCCCCATGGTCCCAATGTTTCGACCCCAAACGGCTCAAACATGCAACTACCGGTAAGGTTTACATATTTGCGCCGTATAATAAGCCTTTGTATAATATTCTTTCTTTCCTTTTTTGGGTTCCGTAGCCAAATGGCAAAAAAACGGAACCCTTATAGATTCGTCACGTAGTCACGTCACTTATAAACTCGGTAGGTAGATGTATTATGTTAACCGCTTAACGATTTTTATACAAAAATAAACAAATAATAATATAAGAGGGGGGCTCTCCATACATGAAACTGAAAAAAATTAAACATCAAATGTGTTTTTGTGGGGTATCTATAGATAGGTCTTTAAAAATGAAATTGAGGTTTCTAAAACAATTTTTTCTCAAAGTCAATCATTTCAAAGTACTAAAATGTGTAATTTCCCCCTGTAATTTCTAATTTACCAAAATTAAAAATCTAAACGTATAATAGTTTGAACAAGATGCAGTCAGTGGTATTTGAGATATAGCACTTTTTCAATAACCGCAAATTTTTTATACATATATTTGTATGAAAAACAATGTTATTTTTGTTGTTAAGAAAAAAAATATTTTTGCTTATTGTAGGCAATAAGGGGTTATTCCCTGAGTACCCCGATCCCCGAGGCCCCCGTCCCGGAGTACCCCGATTTATTTTTATCTTGGTAAACTCAATTAAAAGTCAGTTTAGCTTAAAAGTAGCGTCAGCAGATGAAACGTTAACGTACTAAAATTATAACTTTAAGGATCAGGAAAAAAATATAAAGTCTTGCTTGGTTTAGTTAAATATTATAATCAGAGAATACAATATGAGTCTCCCAGAACAATCACAGGTTTTATTATTTATCACAATATTTCCTTTTTCAAAATACCTACGTATTTAGATTTTCTGTATCTCTTTTTCTTTTCGAAATGGAACATTAACATAATTAAAAAAATACGCAACAACAGTTTCATATTCAGGAGATTTTTTTTATAATGCAGCATAGCAAATAGTTTAAAATAGAACGCACTAGCTCTATTGTTTATCATAATTATGTGCCCACTCAGGTAAAAAAATGCAACCCTTTTCGCCCGCCTGTGTGCTTCGAATTTGAAATAAATATTGTTGTCATAAATAGTAATCAAATTATATTATTTTGTTAAGTGTATTTTGATAATGTTTATATTTTTGATACATTTTATTCAAATTGTAATTAGATAAAACTATATGTGATTCAACATTGTACAAAATTTCAAATAAACTGCCGTCATTATTATGTATTTCAAACGCATATATTTAAAGCACTTTTATGTTGACCGTACAAGTTGAAAACAATAGAAAAAGAAATGTAATAATATTTATCGTTTTCGGGGTTCTCCGGGACGGGGGCCTCGGGGATCGGGGTACTCAGGGAATAACCCGCAATAAGTACGTTTATTTTTCATAGATAATGGAGCGGAACCCTTCGTGTGCGAATCCGACTGACACTTGGCCGGTTTTTACTGGTTTATATTGTTTGTACAAAAAATTATAAAATGAAAAAACAAATAAAAACAAACATTGAACATGTTAAATTAATTTAACCTGTTGATTTGTTAATTTATACCACAGTTTCATATACAACTAATAAATTTTAAATAGCATTTATAGTAGTGGCAACATTCATCAAACAGAATACAACAAAGCGTTTGTATTTCAAAAACACGAACATGTTGCTGACGTATTCGTCCATTGTAGTAATTTCTAAAGGCTTCGTCTGCCTTAGGCCTAAGTCTAAGGCTTTTGTTAAGACTTGACGACTTTAACTTTGAAATCACAGCAGAATTCATAAATTGTATTACTTATTAGGATTGAAATTTATGATAACATTCTTTTTTCTGTAAAAATAAGGTTTTTTTAATTAATATGTAAATTGACCAAAACTTAAGCCCTATGCTGAAGAGTTTGTTTGTGCGATTATCTCAGGAACTACTGGACCGATTTGAGAAACGCTTTCAGTGTTGGATAGCCTGTTTATCGAGATAGGCTGTAGGCTACCGGGCTGTTTAACTGGGTGTGCGAATTTATACGGGACGTGGGTGAAGCCGTTTGGAGAAACTAGTTACTAAAAAATTAACCGTCGCTTTTAGAAGCTGTTAGCAAAAATCGTATTTTTTTTTGTGTGCAGTGTTTTGAAGGATCTAGTAAAGACTAATTAGCATTGCACACGTGCAAACTGCCTTTCAGAACTATTCATAAAATTATACTTGGATTAATTTTAAACCAGGTATAATCGTAACCTAGATTCAGTTTAACGGTTGGGTGCGTACGTGCGTCATTTCCTACCCTCGTTCTTCCGGTTTCGTCATATCCGTTCCAGCACAAAGGGTGGAACAACCCCTTTAATTTTATATTTCTTTGAAAACTGGACGCAACTCGACTTTATTATAAAATTATAAATAAGTCTCTTATTTCAGGAAAATACCTGGAAAATTTAATTGCTTCCGGCTGTATTGTTATTAAAATCTTGTGAGCAACAATGTGATTTCACATTCGTTAATTAGGTTCTAGTGCACCCTAATAACAGCCTATTCAGTTTATGCGGTGTCGCGCGTGTACGCGTCACTGCAAACAATTGACAACCGGCAAACACTAGGCATGACGACTAAAAAATCTAATTAGTCCGTCTTTCAGATTATAAAAAAAATATTGCAAACGTATTTTTTCGTTTTTCATAAAAACAAAGAATTACGAAGCTATAGAACGTTGAAATTGCGCTTGATGTATGCTAGATTTTTGCATAGGCGTGACGTCAAGACCCCCCACTCCTGAACTTGAATACTCATTATCTTTGTTGTTATTCAGAGATAAAAAAAAAATACGTGTCCAATATTTTGCGATAATCTTAATTATGGACATAATCGATTTGCTTATTTTTTACCCTGTCGTCATCCATATTGTCAAAAAACCGTGCGACAGATTTTGGCCGCTCGGAAAATGGCGCACATATGCTCTCAGTTTTCCTATGCGAGGAAAATCCGCCAATATAAAAACGCTGTAAAGCCAGCTATTGCACTTACACAGGCTGGTCAGCAAACTGACAGCTGGTGAGCGTAGTACGACGTGTGAGAACCTGTAGCAGTCCGACTTGTTCACGAATGTAGCTACGTGTGAGCCCAAGCGATTCGTGGTTACAGAGCTATGAACTGATAGAGAGGATTATTCAAAAAGCTCTTTGACTCTGTTTGTACTCAAAAATGGAATCGGGTTAAAGGTATAAAGATGATGATATATTATGTATAAGCTAACAAATAAAAGATAGATAATATTTTTAGTCTGTGAACTGCCGTTTCATGAGCTCCTGTTGAATTGCAAACCGAGTGAAATAAAACCCTTTGCAAAGGCCTAGCTTTTGGTCACTTTCTGAACCACCTTTTTATTTTCAAATTTGATCGATTAAAGAACGCCTTTTCAGTATTGTATAAACACGATTTTAAAAACCTCTTCTACAAAAATTCGTAGCTCTCAATGTGAATAACCCCAGCACCTAGTGGTGTGAACTGGGTCGGGGGTAATACACAATACTATCGTGAATCTATACCCGTTAGATCATATCTACGTGTTAAACGTCTGCCTATTGAAATCATTCTAAAAGCCTTGCTGTAATGAATTGCTTTCGGTGCTACAGTTGAACATGCAATGCTTTTCAGAAGTTCAGTATACTTAATAGTTGTACTATCGTATAAATATAAAACATATTTTCATGGGACTGTTAATATAAATACTATATTATCGAGTGAGGAATGAGTATTTAAGAGGAAGTTTGAAAATGGCACCGGTAACCAAAAAATTATGCGGATACCGGCTGGCATGGTATGGGCATGTGATGCGGAGAAGTGAGGATCATGTTGTGAGGAAGGTTTTGAGTATGAATGTAGATGGATATTGCGG
>NWSH02000081.1:2612589-2636093 GCA_002382865.2 Heliothis virescens | reverse complement strand
CGGGGTACAGCCTCTCATATAAAAAGTCCTTTATCAATATCACCAGGACAATTTGTGACTGTCATCACAGTCCTGCAGACGCTAGAACAAATGATCAATTCCCTTGATATCTGCAACTTTCAGCACTTTCAGAGATATATTACTTTTTACCTGGATGCGCGCGTTTTTCAAATAAATTGCAAGCTCAGTGCTAGTGCATTACAAATGATTTGCATTCCGAGTTGATTGTGATTGCATTTTGATATGAAAATACTTTTTCGAGATCAGTGGAATAAGAAATGAGTAAAGACGCAGACTCATTTTGAAGGTATGGATTCTGAAATTGGTTTTATAAATTAGGAGGGGGAAGTTTATAAGACATAAAATTCGGAATAAAGTAGAGATGTCTTAAATATGACACTAATTTATTTTTCATAATTATTTTCTCTGTTATTCTTTAGATTCAACTTCAAGAAACAACATTAACTTACTTGAATTCTACACTGATATACAATTTCCTTCTCTCTTTTCTTTGCCATACACAAATTAGAATATTCTTATAGTCCTTACAAACATTAAAAACTGCCTTCCAACAAAATCTTGAGCGACCAATACAAAACTTTTAAAGACCCACAAAAAATATTCAACCGAGTGCCTGTTGAGTCGTAAAGAAGATAGATAAAACGCGTAATTTACGAGGCTTTTAGTGCTAATGGCGAAAAGGCTTTATTGCGAACCCATCATAAAGTTAAACAGAAGGTGCTACTCAAGTAGCATATCTCGGGAAACGTAAACCCAGTTGACGTTACGTTTATGAGTCAGAAGTTAGGACGCAGTTTATTACAAGTGATAGAGATCACGGCTTGATATGAAAACTTGAATGATTGTTTGTTGATGTTTTCTAATTATGATAGTATAATTTTAATATTCGTTTCTAAGTTACTGTTTATGTGGGATATGTGTTGTATTTATATAGAAACGAATTGACGGAATGAACTACAGAAACGAACAGATGGAATGCGATTATCGGCAACCATGGTCATCTTTAGAGAAGTCGTAAATAAAGATTCTAGCTGCGAGCCGCGTTTCTCGATAAGCTGTAGCAGGGTTATAGGGGCTACAGATTTACACAAAAAGTTTTTCTGAGGTATTGTGCAAAAAGCGAGAAGCCATCTTAAAAACATAACGCTTCCCGGGTTCCCGAGTAATCTCGGCTGTATTTTATTTAATTACTAGAGCGTTAGACAATAGGGGGGATCCACACATTCAGAGTCGAATAAAATCTATATCGCGGTTCGTTACGTCATCTTAGTACCAATACGCCCATAAAAACCAAGTGGAAAACTCCCCAGTGTGAAAGCACTGTAAGTTTTAGTACCACAGTTCTTACGAACACCCGTCACGTCGAAGGCCCTGTCAGATCAATCACGCGTTTGATCTGCGGTACCTACATTTCCCACATAGAGTACTACACGTTTTACCCTAGCCTGCAAATAGTTTGAAGGAACGTGGTGCCATTCTTTAGTTGAAATACTCCGAATTTTATAGGTTCGGTCCATTTGCTCCTATACGCAGTAAAATATATTAATATAGCTTGATTATAACGACAGATTTCAGAAAAAGAAAGTGCCAAAACAAAGTATCAATTACAAATCTATGTCTGCCGAACCTTCTGTTCAACTGGCCAAAGTAGGCCATAATATTTGACAGTAATTTATGTCAGATTTAGGAAATGAAAGCACCCGATAGAAAAAAAGAGGTTTTCAACTAAAAACACCTAAAAAAGTAGAGGAGTATTGAAAACTCTTTTGAGTGGCAGTCGAAGACGGTTTTCCTTGTCAATAAGTAGTTTCAGCAACAAATTTCGTTAGCAAATTGTCTCCTGTCCTTTATAAAAGTTACTACAATAAAATAAAATACAAGTATAAAACAAACTGCAACGATTTAACAGAATTTAGAAGCAAAGTAGAATACTGTATAAAATGCTGCGCTTGGCGGCAGTAAATATTTGCTATGACTAAAATAGAATGCTTGTTCGTGCAATCGTATGTGGAAGTCTTTTGCGAATTACGCAAAATAAATACAACGTTCGGCTTTGAACACAACACTTCATTTTCATTTTGTTTGCACGTAAATTAATTCGCTTTTTGATGTGAATGTACGTCGCAGTAAGAGATTTTTAATTGTTTGGTACTGTACCATTAAAAAAGCTTAATTAATTATTTTCACTTGGTTCATTTGTATTTTTCAAAATAAAATAAAAATTAAAAAGTATTTGTTTCTTTCTGATTGAAGTCGATGGGTATATTACTCGATAAGATCATAATTATTTATTATTTTAACGGCCCGTTTCACAAGCTCCAAGATAATATCCTAGAAAGCTTTGATAGATGCAAAAGAAAAGTAGACAAAATTAAAAATATTTCTATAGAATTATCTATCAGATAACTTTATTTGGAATCAATAGAACGGGCTCGAAATATAAAAATCCACTACCACATAGCTTTACATCAACCTATTCAAGAAAAACTCAATACTAAACCTAGTATTTTTATTCCTTTCAGTAACTAACGGCCATACAACATGAATTCATCTTCATTAGTCTATCAGTGCTATTCAAAAGTTTTTCTTTTGATATTCACAACACTCGTTTCTGTACTACTGTGATATTTTTCACTGGTTATCAGCAATGCCCATTTGTATGCAAGAGCTCTTGATAAATAATATGCATTATTATGCATATTATTTTACAGTGTGAGTTTTGAAATGTTCTGTGGTACGTGAGATATTTTTGTGAGGAGAATTATGATTACTTTTACCGTTGTGCTATTTTCAAAGTTTGATTAGATTTAATCAATAATTCATTTGGTATACTTTTCGGCAATGTATTGATTTATTTGTAAAATTAATTTTGAGATTAATTGAGTCTAGGAAAATTGGAAAAAGTTGTACTTAAGAATAGCAAGGCAATTAAATTAATTTGCCTGTTAAAATTAGTATAATGCGGTATGTTTTTAACTTTAGTATTATAATAAACACTGTAGTATTTTTAATAAACAATTGCACCAAACATTTGCATTCTAAAACCAACCATACCGTTTAAGTTTTAAAACCGAAAATCCAATCACTAAACAACTTGCTCCCTAAACTGAGACCTAAAACAATTGACTGTAGTCTCTTTAAAATCCCAGCCATTTTGGCTATTTAACCTGAGGTATGTAGCTTAATTTTAGTGCAACCACTAGCCACGGAGACCGCAGCATTTTAATCGGTGAGTCGAAGACACTTTAGTATTTTAGGGTTACAATTCCATTGAACGTTTTATCGGTGGCATTTGATATTGAATTGAATGTAAGCTAATAATTTGCGAAAATAAGTACGGAGATTTATTTATATTTCTTTTATTTAGCTAATGTTAAAAGTTATACTGGCAAATATGACTCAAATCTATGGATTTTGATGAACAAGAATGTATATTTATCGCTTAACGGTTCTTGTTTTTTTTGGCCAAAAATAAGCATATTTAATGAAAAGTGTCATATTTTCTCGCCAAGAAAAAAGGGTGCAATCATAGTTTCATGGCAATTCTTTCACTTAATTAAGTGGAGAAAATAAAGGTTAGACTTTATCCAAATAGTTTTTGCTTACACTGCACTGGATTTTCTTCCTAAACTATCGCATTAACCGTTTAGATTTACTCTACTCCAGAGACAAAAGTTTCCATCCCCAGAGAACTGTTAAGAATCCGCGCAGTAGTTTATGGAATACCTAGAGCTACTTGCAATTCTCATTGTAGTGTTCCGAAAAGATTTATTTTCATACATGACTGCAGCCACGTGCGGTCTTGGATACCGTTCCCAATATTTTATCTTTCTGTTACTAGAGATAGGAATTTGACAGTACTTGTATGGGACCAATGTCAAAGTAGTAAAGCAATCAACAGATAGAATATTGGAAACGACCATTAGGTACTTAATCGGCCGCCTGCGTCTTTTGCATTTCTCGGAAATGACATCACACATTTTCATGTTTATGCACCTATCTATTTCTACGGTCGCCGCAGTTTGCGTTCCGCATCTAACAAATCGCCCGTGGATGCGATATACAGCATAGCATGGCCATGTACAGACAAAAGCAGGTCAATGTATACGAATATAACAAACGAATACAAAACAATATGAATTTACAAAAATTTACCAGTCAAACATTAACCTCCTCCTCCATTGCGATAAGGTTGTAAATCTATAGCAGAAATTTGACAGATTGTGGAAACTTGATGTGCTGTTGTCTGTACATTTCCATGTTCCAATATCTATTTCTACGGACGTCTCAGTTCGCGTTTTGCATCTAACAAATCGCCCATTGCTGCGATATGCACCAAAGCACAGCAATATACCCAAATATAGGTACCTTTATGCTAACAAATAAATTATACAAAAGTTTATATAACAGACTCGTATAAATTGAAACAGGTAATAGCTTAGCTTTGTTTCGGAATCTATAGAGAAGATTAACTGCTTGATGCGCAATTGTTCTAATTTTATCGTTTATATCGAAGGTCAGGTTCATGTGTTTTGTGTGCGAGGATAGTGAAGCTGTTTACTTCAAAAGTACTTGTAAACATGAATGATTGGTACTATTCAAAATATATACAATCAATGCGATTTGAGTTATATATTTACGAATACTTCTTCGGTTTAATTATGGCGAAAAATACAGATTGTTTTGGTACGAGTAAAACTCTCTCTTACAAAATCTGCCTTTATGCTTCTAAACTCCACGGCAGTGACTTGTCTGACCGTTTTTAACCGACTACTACTTCCAAACAAAAGGAGAAGGTTCTCAATTCGACCGTATATTTTTTATTTATGTGATCGCGGTAAACTTCGTCGTTTATGGACTGATTTTGATATTTTTTTTTATATGAAAGGGTATGCATAAAACTTTGCACATGGCTCTAGAAGTCGGTGGCAACAGACCTGCAGACACCGACTTCTAGAGCCATCTGAAAAGTTTCATTTTATCCCTTCAGTTTTTGGTGAAAACGGTTTTTTATTTTTTTGTAAGAAAGTTTTTTTACAAATAAGTCCCTTGAAACTGACAGCTGTCAATTGCACAAAAGACGCCATGGTACTTATACGTTGATTTTCTTTTGTTTTGTATGTACTACTGATTATTGAAAAAAAAGGAAACTACTTGATTATAATATTTGACTATTATCTTGACAAAATACCTAGGTAACTACTAAAAGTATTATACTTCAGGTAAACATTAGACATCCTTAAACGGAAGATTTGGTTCTCGCACAAAGGGTAATAAAGACGTTCCTATACACGTCACACGACAGTTAAACAATATGGAGACAGCTTTTATTACAATACTAAAGCACAAACACTAACCTATTACGTTTGAATTGTTTACCAAAACCATCTTCTTAATTTCAACCCTGTGTAAATGAAAATAGGGTTCAAAATCTCTAGCTGGATACGTTTAAAGTCTTGGATATATTCTGTCAACGATGCAGGTAGTTTTGGTAGTGATAATAACATCGGGTTGGGTTGAGGGTAGACGGACATAAAGGATTGTGTTCGGAGATCGGATGTCGCCGTTTCAGATGGCTGCTGACAGTTCTGCATGGAGCGTTTTGCTGATCGCGTCAAGGGTGTTTGAAGTGCAACGATTTTCTGAATATTGTAGAGTTTTGCATGTGTGTGTATGTTAATGTATTCTGATGTGCATCGAGTTTTAAAAGGATTTAATATTTTTATACAATAGAGTAGTTAGAAAGTTAGTTGGACGTTTCATCTCTTATCATCATCATCAGCCTTTTTTATCGTACCTATGGCTGGGTAGAATCCTCCTCTCACGAAGAGAAGGACCTAACATTAATCACCACGCTTGCTTAATGCGGGTTGATGATTTCAGACTTTATAGTTCAATTAACCTCGAAATGTTTTTCTTTACCTTTGTACAGACATTGGTGGTATGTACAGACGACAGCAGGTCAACGTATACGAATCTGTCAAATTTTACCAATCAAACAGTAACCTACCCCATTGCGATAAGGTTGAAAATCTACCTATTGCAGAAATTTGACATATTGTGGTAACTTGATGTGCTGTTGTCTGTACTTGCCTGATCTGCAAACCATTAAATCACCACGACTTTTTACATCTCTTATACGTAACTACATCAAGTTATATAAAAACACTGGGCCGGCATTTTCTAATGGTCTGTTCGTGAGAAGAAATGCCGAAATACATTCAAGAATACATAAAAAATAAGCCAGTTTATCACATTTATTAAAAGTTAACAGGCTGCCAATACAACAACAACGCTTGCTTGGTTCATAGTACCTCACACAATAGGAAAAAATAAGAAGCCATAAGTGTCGAAACCCATCACATCACCTCGCAAATCTTCTCACACAATATAAAGGCACCCTCATACACCCCTATTGAGTACCTAATACATACTTCGTCCACATTACGTACGTACACATGTTATAAAGAATCTTAGATGGAAAGATTCCCCTTTTATTTGCATATCGATTGAATTTGGGCCATCCAGCAATGTGGCCCGTTTTCCTTAAATAGCTTTGAGGTATGACAAAATTGGATCTGTGTAAACAGAACGTTGTACTTGAGTTATTTTCAAATAATTAGGGGTTTTTTTGCGTTTGTTTCTTCGAGTAATGTAAGCAGAAAAAAATTGGGACTTCTGGGAAAATTTGGAGCTTTTGTTGTGTATTTTGATCTGGGATAAGGTACTGGTACTTTAACTTTTTGACCTCTATTTAGGAGGATTACCTAGTTTAGGTGTCTTTTTAGTTGAGGTGAAAATCATCGAGTCAGAAGATTTTCTGACTTTTTTATTTTTATTTTTTATTTAAACCTTTATTGTCAGGCAACTATGGCCCATAGATATATACCTTATGCTAACATATATAAGTAATATACAAATTCATGTTAGTAAATAAAACTTAAATCTATGTTAGTATCACTTCCTATGCACTACGTCACTGTGCGCTCGAGTGGCACTTGTCCGCGGAAGCGACGGAACACCACGTCCTGTGGCCAGAAGTTCTCGTCCAACACGAGGTGCAGGAAACATGTGGGCACTCGCACCACGAACGCCTTGAAGTTGGCGTTATGGCGCGACTCCAGCAGCTGCACTCTCGGGGCGTACTTCAGCTTCTGACGCACGTACTCCACGATGTCCTCCGCCTTAGTGGTGTAGTGTAGACGGGAGATGTACACCGGGGTGTTCGGCTTAGCTAGCTTAGCGGCTTAGTAGCTTTTGATGACTAAACGCCACTTTTGTTGCTTCTGGGGCCCTTTTTGTGTGTACCTGGGCTGTGGAAACTCTTTCAAACAATCCTGCAGCCCCCAGCTTTGGGATAGTCAGGTACAGATGACAGCAGGTCAACGTATACTAATCTGTCAAATTTTACCAATCAAATATTAACCTACCGCCATTGCTATAAGGTCGAAAATATATTGCAGAATTTGTCAGATTGTGGTAACTTGATGTGCTGTCGTCTGTACTATCCACTACATATGCAAACTATGCCGGAATATAACATTTTTTGTTGCCAGGCTTTTCAGTTTTTTTTTTTTGTTATAAAATATATTTTTTTACTATCTATTAATTCCATCCATTTTATCGAAGTTACACGGTCAGTCACTTTTAAAATTCCCATGCAATATAACTTTTTTTCAACGAGCTATCCACATAAATTATAATAATATTAAACGAATGATTTTCACGTGAAAAATGTCAGCAACGCATCTGAACGTCACCGGTAGAGATAACAGTGACGAATGGCGTCCTGTAATGATTTACATTACGTCAAATGACGCAAGCGTTTTACCGCTGAAAACTTTGTAATGGCTGCCGTTAGGATTTTTGCTATGTATATTTTGTATGGACGATTTGTATTATAGAAAATACTCGAATAAAGGTTTGAAGGCAGGTGAAACTTATGCTAACATACATATGCTAAATACTGTTTAATGTTTCCACTCTGCAAACTTCACCAAATCTGTCACAATATTTTGGTCGGTTTTGTAGTAGGTAAAGAAAAAATAAATATAAAAAATATAATGGTTAGTAGCTATGAAACAATGCAATTTATGTTTCATGAATTATTCGTAAAATATTTCATAGGTAGCAATATTTTCAAAAACAAATACACATACATTTATCGCGACATAAATTTAAATATATACAAGACCATGAAGTTTTTATACATAAATCTTTATACAAACATTGAAATATCATTTTTTGATTCAACATCCGAAGTTTAATTTGAGAAACACCCGAAAATAATAGTTTATTTATACTATAAATATGTCACCAGAATCGAAATAGCTATGACAAATGTTCCCCGCAAGATTTGCGTATATGCAAAAAACTTGGCAAAATTTCACTGCACATCAACACTATATATCTCTGTCTATATTTTACGTAATTAGAAAAATGTACGATGTAACTTGAAATATTTTTTTTTGCTTATACCATGCTATTAATTTTGATGACAATTGCAATTTATAAACGTTTAGCCAGATAAGATAATAAGGACTCGTAGTCATGTTTTATTTTAACCAATTTGTCAAAAGGAGGTTTTCCATTTGTCTGTATTTTTGCCCTGGCTAGAAGCTATAGACGTCCACAGGGACTAGATCGGTTAAGTAGTATCCAGCTTCTTGGTTACGAGATACTCTCCTAGCAAAAAAATAACAATAATTATAATAGAAAACTTTAGTTTAAAAACAAAATGATAATTTTATTTTATCAAACCCCTTTTTTTTCTTCAGTTTTCAGTTATTCTGTGTACATAAGTACGTTGTTACGAAACCGTGGAAATTGTATAGGATGTAATAAAATTTAACTTTCTGTTGTGCCATCAATCTTGTCACACGTGATTAGGGCAGGGTGACGAATCGCTGTGGTCACCAAAGTTTGTAGATAAATGCCTCGTGAACCACTAACGTGCCTCGGTGTATTGCCAAACATTCATATACGACAAATTTTGTAATCTTAACATTTCTAATGAACGATTTTCTGGATAGTTTCAATTAATTAACGGATTTTAAAGAGTGACAGAGAAAAAGTTGTGAGCGTATGTTTATTTTGTAAATATTTATTGGTAACTTGTATGATTAATAGGTGTTTAAATAAACAATATAAAAATAGTGTTAAAGTGTGTTTTTTGAAAACTGTCTCTAAAATGTAAGTTGGTTCTCGTATGCAATATTTTTTACTCTTAAAAACCCGATGCCAAAGCTACGACTTTTGCAAACAATAGCTAAAGTAAACATATGTGATATACTTTTTAAGTGCAAATATTGGATCAGATTTCCCGCGGCGTCTTCCGTGTACCACAGACTATATGGCCTGAAGAACTTTGTATAATATGTATTGTATAATCTATACTAATATTATAAAGCTAAAGAGTTTGTTTGTTTGAACGCGCTAATCTCAGGAACTACTGGTCCGATTTGAAAGATTGTTTCAGTGTTAGATAGCCCATTTATCGAGAAAGGCTATAGGCTTCTTTTATTCGGGTACGCCGAGTAGTTGCCACGGGAGAGCGGGTGAAACCGCTGGCGGCAGCTAGTTGAGAATAATTCTTGGAGACCATTTTACCAAAAGACTGTAAGTAGGTATAAGTTGAGTTACTATATTCTTCACAAACTCACTTTAATCTTGTTCTATTAAGTACGACAGCTGATGTTAAGTAAAGAGCTTCTTAATTTTACGTTTTGTTTATTATTCAAATTTTTTTTTAAAATTTTTTGTAAACTATTTAACTTGCAGTATTTTTTTTTTCTTAAAAGTTTTTAACGAAATTTTCTATTCTAACACCGAGATAAAGTTTCCTTAGTTTAAAAACTGAGGATTTTATTTCTGAGCTATTAAGAACAAAGCGAGGTAGACAAAAGGGTTCATACCACAATGCTTTGTTTTCAAACTTTAAGTTTTTTATTTAAAAGTTTGTCTTTGAAGTTGAATGAGTGTCTGGTAAACACTCAAAATTTTGAACTATTTTGTTTATTCAATATCTTAAAATTTATGTTTGTAGATATTTGTTTACTTAATCATAACAAATAGTTCTATACTATTTTCAAAATCTTTAGACTGAAAAAAAACTAAAAAATAAACACTGGCATCAAATAAAATTAATTTAAAATAAAAAAGTAAGAAATCATCATCTGTTTTTCTTCACGATGCTACATGGCTGTCTCGCAACTACTTTATAGCAATTAATTAAAACATTTCTCTCTATTAATCTTGTGCGAATAAAAATAACTCCTCTACGTATATCTGTACACTAGCTCCCGCCAGCAGTTTCACCCGCGTCCCGTGGGAACTACTCTACGCACCCGGATAAAAAGTAGCCTATAGCCTTCTTCGATAAATGGACTATCTAACACTGAAACAATTTTTCAAATCGGACCTGTAGTTTCTGATATTTGCGCGTTCAACCAAACAAACTCTTCAGCTTCATAATATTAGTATAGATTGGTAGGGTCTAACAATATTCGAGTAAAGTCGCCGACCGAAGCCATGCGTCGCTTGCATAGCTGTAGACACGTAGCGTCGCCTAGTGCGTATATGGCGCGAGTGATAAGCGGTAGCGCAGCGATTTTATAAGCATATCTTGCGTAACTACAATAGTGATCTAATATCATAAAGGTGAAGTTTTGAGAGAGTTTGTTTATTCGTTATCCTCTGCAAGCGCAAAACTGCTGATTGAAATAGATAATATCCTGCAGATAGAAATCTTTTATTTTTATTAGATCGCAGGACACAGTTCTTTTGAAATGCGGGCGTAGTTTCTGGCGACTTCTAGTTTAAAATATTATAATGAGCTATGGTAGTGCTAAGAGTCGCTTAGTTTTATTAGCTAGATTGGTTCTTAGATCTCAGTAGTTAAAGTGAAACGATTTTGACGTTTGTACTTAGTAGTAAAGTAAAACCTAATACTGCTAGAAATTGCACGTTGTACGAGTCCTGTATCATTATACCAGCCAAAGAAGAAACGCTATGCACTTATAAATTGTGGCACACAGCAGTACCACAAGCATAATTTAGCTAACACGATTAACTCTGTCGGGAGCAGATGCAAACGAGGCTTCAATGTTTGAACTTAATTACACGATTGCCATGTCAGTCGGTTTACATCACAACATGCCAGTGTTACGGTGTTGCCAATTTTACCTGATTACCCGGTTTTGGGGAGATGAGTTAAATTAACATAGACTTCGATGGTGTCAGGGTTGCAAGCGTTTTGAACTGATATAGGAACTATTTATCCCATCAAAAATATAAACGTGATATGAGTGCTAGGTTCAATATTATGATTGTTAACTTCGACGACAAAAAGAAGTGAGGTCTTAATTTGTGCCAAGTTTAACGGTCAGTCTAATCATTGTAGCTTATCTTCTTAAGGTCTGACGAGGCTAGTTCTCATATACGAATTATTATATTCTACAGTTAGTTACTACTAGCAAGCCAAATTTTCGGAACAATAAAATAAGAACCGACAAGTAACTTGTTTAGAACTTGCAATCATGTAATTCGTTTATGAAAAGCGGCAGGTCGAGAACATCCTATACATAAAGAGAATGACGTACCTATGTTATTTGACGGCCACATTGCATCACGTCTGGCACGCTCAATGTCTGCAGATATTAATGACCCTTTACAGCTCAGCTTCAAATACCAATATACCTGATAATATTATCTGTAAGCACTTTAGTACCAAAACAATACCTCAACGCCTTGTTAAGTACAAAATCTATTAAACTAGAACAGGTCTAAGTAAAATGCAGTCTAGACTAGATGATAGAAGTAGTTTCCGAAGGTGCGACGGAGACGAAACTTTCTCTATAGGTACTCCACACTACTTCTGATAAAGTTGGTAATAGCAGATTCAGAAAAGCTCGCTTGGAAACTATAGTAATTTGAGGTATTATTTTTCTAATTATTTTATCCACAATTGAGCTGGTTTTGTATAGTGACTTTAGCTTATCTTCTTAACTACCTTCTGCTCACCCGGGCTACATGGGAATTGGAATGATGATTCTGCCATGATGATGATAGCGTTCTAGCCAATTGCCGGCCACAGCGGCTGTTCTAATGTAAGGAGATCAGCCGGCTACGCAGGACATATTATAGTGCATAAACATTTGCGCAGACACAGGCGCACTCCCTATTCCCTCACTTTCATAACCCGATGGGACTTCCAACTCCAGGCTTCTTTGTGAAAATTTCTAAAACCCACAAAGCGATTTCGGCACGACACAGGAATAAAACCCGAGATCTAGTGTACAGCAGTCGGCTATGCGACAACTAGAACAACGCGGCAGTTGTTGATGATGCCATACACGACAATCAAATATCAACATAAAAAGAGGCATCAGAAATCACTTGTATCACTCCCAATTATTTGATGATATGGACTAACTTATGACATAAAAAAGAGTTATTTTTCTCCCAAAAAACTAGTATAACCAACATGCGATTTTATTTGGCAACGAGGATTGAAAACTGCGGAAGTTTCATATTTTAAACAAATACAATAGCATGTATTGACAGCTGTCGGTCCGGTATTTTTATCCGATATGAAATATTTTCCCGTTCTATATCAATCTTATTTCAGTACCCGCATAGAAATTGAAATGAATATTTTTAGATTTCATATTGTGCGCATAATTTTCTTTGAAAGTTTTGCGATAGTACAGAAAATTTTATTTACCATAAAAAATCTGGAATTTGGTTTATTAAAAGATATATGCTTAGCTTTGGTTTATTTTTTTGATGTCATTCCTGAACCCGAAAAATAACGAATTAATTGATCTCTGTATAAAATTTGGTTGCAGTCTTTAAATTACCGATTTCTATAACATATCTATCCGTAGCTTTGCGATCAGTGATCGTTTGAAATAATTTATATAGAGCTTATGTGATAATTCAATCTCTAATTGGAAATCATAATATACAGGTTATAGGAAACCAGCGCGCTATAGGCAACAAAGCTCAAAAAATCGTAATCAAAAACAAACATTGTACTTTTCGTACAATCGCGATGATAAAGATTACGCGTCCCAAAGCGAGTGTACGTCATAAAATCCTCGTACAAGTACATTCGCGTTCACAAGTGCTTGCGCCTCGAGTGCTTTATTTCTTTGTAAGAAAAGTGCAATAAAGTATATTGTGGAACATTTTGATGTTTTATAACGACGATACAACGTCGTTTGCTATCTACAGCGTGTTCTGATGTGTGCAGAATGTCTTTCTACGTCGCTTGGTAAATGGTCGCTTATATTTTTAAGAAAATCGTCGTTTATTTTTCTTCACATAACTTTTGAAAAATCACAGTCATTTAAGAAAGTTAAAGTTTAAAAACGTATATCATATTACCGTTGCTTTTAGCGATGACTTGTTCACTATATTGGACAATGAAAAATATAAACAATACAACGTTTTATTAAAAGAAACGGTAATAGTCGCCTAAAAGTTATTTCTTTGCATGAATATACCATTTTAAGGCATAATTTTCAAATCAACAACAGTTAATTCTGTGATCAGTAATTAAATATGTAGTAATAAGTACAATAATTAATTATGTTTTATTACATAATAATTAAGTACAGACGACAGCACATCAAGTTACAACAATCTGTCAAATTTCTGCAATAGATTTTCAACCTTATCGCAATGGAGGTAGGTTAATGTTCGATTGGTAAAATTTGACAGATTGGTATACGTTGACCTGCTGTCGTGTGTACATTAATTAATTCCAAATACATATACATACACTTCTGTATTCATATACACATGTATCGACGTTCCTCTAATAAAAAGGAACGAAATAAGAATTCGACTCGTTATTTGGAACAGTGTCGAGTGAAACCTCTTTATAGACTAATAAAATACCAGTACAGCACTCGTTGAATGATCAACACGGTAAAAATAAAAACAAGGTAACAATTGGATTGAGTTTATGAATGTCAGACGTTATTATGAAAAGCATTTACTATTTATTTTTTACTAGCCGTTTTCCCGCTGTTTCACTCGCATCCCGTGGGAATTACTGTCCGTACCCGGATAAAATATAGCCTATATCACTCGTGGATAATATAGCTTTCAAATCGTGAAAGAATTTTTAAAATCGGTCCAGTAGTTTTTGAGCCTATTCATTACAACCAAACAAACAAACAAAGTTTTTCTCTTTATAATATTATATAGTATAGATTGATTAAACAGGAAAGATAAAACGGGACGTTTAATATTAAAACTTCGCTGTCCGTGTATAACCTATCGTGTTATTTCATGAAGATGTACAGACATTAGCAGGTCCACCTACCCGCATCTGTCAAATTTTACCAATCGAACATGAACCCTTAACTATTGTGATAAGGTTGAAAATACATTGAATAAATTTTATAGATTGAGGTAGGTTTCTGTGCTGACGTCTGAACATCTTAACGTGCTCTATTACTGAACTATGTATGTAATTATACTGAAAGCCTTAAAGCTACTGTTCAAACATTTACTGAAAACCATTCGAATGACATTTTGGCGTTGAGTCAGAAATAACTGAAAGTTGATGAAAGCGACGGAAATGTCAATGAAAATAAAACTTTTGCCAAATTCCGTTCAAATGTCAAGATGGAAAAACTCTCTTGTTGCTATGACATTGGTTTTATTTTCATTATATTACTAGCTGATTCCTGCGGCTCTGCCCGCTTCCTACACCTAAATAACAAGTAGCCTATGTATTTTCCAAGTCTCTAGACTGTCCGTATATCAAACACTACTTGCGCCAGCGGTTTCACCCGCATCCCGTGGGAACTACTAGGCGCACCCAGATAAAAGTAGCCTATAGCCTTCCTCAATAAATGGGCTATGTAACACTGAAACATTTTTTCAAATCGGACCAGTAGTTCCTGAGATTTGCGCGTTCATACAAACAAACAAACTATTCAGCTTTACAATATTAATAAGTATAGATTCAAGGAAAGTTACTTTCGCGTTTATAATATTATGTTGAGAATCTAAGCTTGTTTGTCACATTTCACAGTAAAACTGAAGCGATTGAAAAGACATTCAGTGTGAAGAACAGTAAGATTGAAGACCACTGAAGTCTACTTTTTATCCAGGTTTGCAGACGCAGGTACAACTGCTGGCTAGGCATAAATAAAGATCCTCAGAATTACAAAACAAATACTCCTCAGATCTGCAATACTTTCACAAAATCCATGCAAAAAACAGCGTAACACAAACTGGAACACAGCAAAATTGAATAAGGCGTTAACTTGAAGAATTTGCAAGGAAATGAAAGCTATTCCCCCGATCTAACGTCTAGAAGCTTCCAATCCAAGTCGAATGACTCGTTTAAAAACTGTTTAAGTTTTGCAATCTCGCTTGCCTTTTCGCCCTGTTGACAGGCTGGCGATATAGACCCGGGTTTATTAAGAGCTGTTGAGTGTATCCGTGAATTGGAACGTATTGCCTTTTATGGCGTTTGGGAATACAGTGGTGTTGCAGTTTTGAATTAGCGATAGTTTTTTATTGTTACATTACTTGTTTTGTTATTATTACACTAGCTGCCGCCAGCGGTTTCACCCGCTTCTCGAGGGAACAATTTCCCGTACCGGCATAAAATGCCTGGGTATACGTTATTCTGATATATAAGCTATATTTCTGACAAGTTTCTTCAAAATCAGTTGTGTAGTTATTGCGTGAAAGAGTAACAAACATACACATACAACTATCCTCACAAACTTTCGCGTTTATAATATGTTTTGAAGCATAAGGTATGGTCTGTCAATACATATACTTCATTCGTCCCTTGAAAATTGGCAGCTGTCAATTGCACATAAGATTCGGGTGTTATATTGGCTCTGATTGGAAATCTTCGAGAATTAATTACATTTAAATTGTATAATTAAATTGCTTTTTACTTTAGGACTTTATTGCAGTAAATAACTATTTAATTAAAGTGCACAAACATATTTTTCATATAATTAATTATGCATTGTACATTATGTTTTAATTAGCAGCATTCTGATTTTATTAACACGAAAACGCTTTTCAAATTTCAATTAGCAGCCTACAAACATTTTTGTTCAAAAAGGGCTTCAAAATTAGATGTTCATGAAAATTAATTCACCCTTACTGCAAAAGGTTGCTTGAAAATGGCCCTCTAAGTGAGCGCCATCGATTTATAAACTGCCGAGAAAAGTTTATGACGGTGGAAATAAACTCCGTTGATCCTGGCCTAGCAATCATCCGTATGATTAGGCAAGGAATTTATCAGAAGGAAAATACGTCGAGTAATATTAAAACGCTGTCGAGATGAAGTTTAATAAACCTTTCAAATCAATATGCTGAGATGGCGATAAAAATATGGCAGTATTATTTGAAGCAGATGCTACAACTGTCCAGATGAAGAGGGTTTTTTTTTTTGTTTTGTTTACTGCCATTTTCACAGATAATGTTCTAAATGGCTGTCTGATAGATAGTGCCATAGAAATGTTTTTAATTTTGATTACTTTTCTGTAGCATGATCGATCAGTCAGCTATCTAGAACTTTATTTGGTTTAGTCTTGTATATTTTATTTTATTTAAGCCGATATCAGAATACAGATTGAGTAATAGAAAACTGCAGTAGAAATGCGAGGGGGACAAGCAAACAAACAAATACATTATTTTGCTTTATAATCTTACTAATATTATAAACGACAAAGTTTGTAAGAATATGTGGATGTAGGTATGTTATGTTTTTTACTCTTTCAAACAAAAACTTCTGAACGATTTTTTCTAAAACATGGTAGTAAGTTTTAGTTACATTTTAGTTTTATTCATATCCCAGAATTACTTCCAACAG
The DNA here is from genome assembly GCA_002382865.2 of Heliothis virescens. NCBI lineage: Eukaryota > Metazoa > Arthropoda > Insecta > Lepidoptera > Noctuidae > Heliothis > Heliothis virescens. The sequence continues at coordinate 2,619,211 of NWSH02000081.1, read as the reverse complement.
AAAGCGGGTAAGGCTACTGAAAAAAGCTAATATTATTCTAACGTTAAACAATATATCAATGCACTTATTAGTGTAGTAGTAGGTACTAAACCATGTAGTTTAATATTCAATGACATACCGACATAAGTGCGGATATCAACCGTATTGAGTACGAATAGCTTGCTGCTAGTGATCGGTGCTGAGTCTATTAACTAAGTGGTTTGTAACTGTCAGTATAAAGATAATTACGTGCTACCTCGTTGGTCTAGTTGTCGCATAGCTGACTGCTGTGCACGAGGTCTCGGGTTCGATTCGCTTTGTGGATTTTAGAAACATTCACAAGGCAGCCCGGAGTTGGAAGTTGGTGATTGATTCACCCATGCATCGGAGGGCACGTCAATGTCGGTCCTGCGCCTAATCTCTCGCCCGTCGTGTCGGATTGCCATCCCATCGGGTTATGAGAGTGAGGGAATAGGGAGTGCACCTGTGTCTGCGGAAATGCTTGTGCACTATAATATGTCCTGCGCAGCTGGCTGATCTCCTTATATGCGAACAGCCGCCGTGGCCGGCAATCGGCTAGGATGCCATCAATTATGTGCGAATAAGAATACCAAATGGTCTTATTAGAATATTGTTGATTGTGTCGAAAAGTAAAAGATCAAACAAACAGTGTTATTTATAAGAGGATGATAAAAAAATGTGACGAATAAAAATGGAGTAGACCCTAAAAAGTAGTTTTTTATGAAACATACTGTGAATTACTTATATTTGAAACTGTTTTTTTTTCTTGAATTACTGTAGATCACAATCAATCTTATCAGCTTTAGTTATATTTGGAACTGAAATTGTTTTTTTTTATTTATTGAAATATTTTAGATCCCAATGAAGCTTACACAATATTTCGCTAGGAATTACAGTTTCTTTAAAATTTTGATACTTAACCCAAATCTGTCAAGTTTTAGCAATAGAACATTGACCTTTCACTATTGTGATAAGCTTGAAAATCTATTGAAGAAATTTGACAGATTGAGATAGGTCAATGTGTAAGCGTCTGTACAAATAATGATAACCCCAGAAGAGTCAATTTTAACGATCAACTAAAACGAACTACGAGCTTAATGAGTCAAAGTAGTAACTTTCAGAATTCCTATCAGTTTTAATTAAGGAAGTGAAGTTACTACGCTTATGAAGCGTAATTTAGAAAATTTTGTTCAGTTCACTGCATTAACTACTTTCATTTTAAATCCCTGAAAATTAAAATAAGTTAACTCTCCAAAGGTATTTTTCAGTCGCGATGCACGGTGAATTTTAAGCGCTTTTAGCGATAACTACCCTTTTAATATTTTTCAGCTACTCGTTCTGTTATGAGGGGAAATTCAAGTTATTTATTTGGTACTATGTGACACTTTAATAAGCATTTAATTTAGAAGGTTTGGTAAACTCTACTAACTTTTGTTGTGATTACACTAAACTTTTTTCAACTAGCAAATCTTTCTAATTGTGGAAATTAAATTAACGAGTGTATCATTATGCGTACTTATATTTCATCGTAAAACTCTAACTTTACTTCGTGGCTTTTAATCATCATGCAGGCAATTGTTTTATATCAATTAAAAAGCTTCTTACGTATCAGCATTACAACTAAATTTAAATTGATTAAAAAAATCTACTTTTTATCACCTGCCTAGCCTTTCCCAAATATTTTGGGGTCAGCTTCCAAAAGAAATCAACACAGTATATATGCAGTATACTTACTTAATAGGTATACAAATTGTAATTATATCAGTCTAAAAATAACTGGAACGACATTAGCAACATACATTTTACTCTTTATTTCCTCTAACATTCACATTAAACAAAATCGTCTTTACGAAAACTGAACGGAGCATAACGGTTTAATGCACTGGACCATTGAAATAGGCTATTTCCTTCTTCAATACTCTTGTCAGACGCTGCATCGGGGAATGCGCTCAGGAAATAACCATGCAGTCTTCAGTTAAAGGAACTGATAGACTTTTATTGTTTGTTTTTCATTTTTGGTTGTTGGGTCGTTGCTTTCTATGTAGAAGGCGAAATAAGCAATATCTGAGTGGTGAGGGTGTTTAGGTTATTCACACAAGGCATTGCTGAAGGCAGGATGTGATGCGTATCTCATGTTGCATTGCCTTTATGAAATCAAAGTCACAGTGATTGTGTATAATATTTGCACCACTGGCGTCAAAGCCAGTTAGGTACATTGGACAGAACCCCCAAAAACGCCTCTTTCACCACTTCCCATGGTTATAGCTGAGCAAAGAGTAAAACAATTTAAATTTCAAATCATGATACTTTTCTCACGAACACCGACCGACTGAGCTGTCGAGCTATTTTCAATTTTTCACCGCTCGTTCAACATATTTGAAAAAAGTAGAACTGCTAACCATTAAACACACTTAAATCATTTATAATAGAAACTATTTAAAAGCAATTCAATGAGTTTCATTCAGCAAAAGTGTAAAAGTGTCTTCATATTTCACCGTTTCAGTGCCGTTCGTAGTGGGTCCCTTTGATACCTAACTGAAATGGAAGCGATTTTGCCCCATTCAACTAATGTGTGGGCTATTCAGACTTGCACTGTTGAAGTACCAAAGTGGGAGTTATAATATTTTAAAGTTGTTCTATGACTTGCAACATGTTATTAAAGTGCAGCTTTTATCTGAAGTCCGTTGAATCGAATGTGGATGATAATTCTTTCTTCGTTTACTTTCAAAAACTCTCTAAAGTAAAATATTGAGCACCTTTACGTTGGTCTGGAAGTCGGTTTCCTATTGAAAAAGGTTGTTATCTAATACTTAGTAGGTGCAATCCGTGTCTCATTAGCATAAAGCTAGATACTGGTTGTTTTTAGGGTTCCGTACCCGAAGGGTAAAACGGGACCCTATTACTAAGACTTCGTTGTCTGTCTGTCTGTCGGTCTGTCTGTCTCCAGGCTGTATCTCATTAACTGTGATAGCTAGAATGCTGAAATTTTCACAGATGATGTACCTATATCCGTTGCCGCTATGACAACAAATACTAAAAATTAAAAATAAATAAATTATTAAGGCTGTTGATTTATATTAATTACAAAATTGTATAATAGTAGCGCCATCTATTAGAAATAATGTGTAACTTAAGTAACTCACACTTGACCATTCCTATAGTACTTTTTTCATACATAATGGTACGGAACCCTACGTGCGCGAGTCCAACTCGCACTTGGCCGGTTTTTTATAAAGAAGTAAGTATAATGCACTCTTTCGCCCTAGTAATGAAATTAGCAGAATAGTTGAGATAACACAAATATTAATTGTAACAAATATCGCATAATATAGCTTGATGAATGAATTGCTAATTAGCTGCAAAAATCAAGGGGAAACACATATCACAACGTTATTTAAATATGTTATTCCAATGAAATTAAACTATTAATTTTCATATTCTTATCGTTTATCATTAGCGGCTCAAACACATATCTTTCTTTGAGGACGTGAAAATAAAACTGAATAGTTGTAATGCTATAAATCTTTCAGCATATTAATGAACGTGAGAAACAAGTTATTTCTTGTTATTTTCAGTTTTATAGTGGACAAAATGGAGAAGATCTTCCATTTTGTACAAGTTTTTAATAACAAAGGTATGTTTTTGTTACGTATTTTAATTTGATTTTTAAAGTTAACAAAAAAATCATAAATATTTTGATTCAGTCTAGACTTACTAATCTGTCCAGAAAATTAAAAATACATATTTTTTTACTTAATTTTTATTGCAAGTCAGCTAACCTACTCGTAACCCTCAACCTTCATATTGTTTTGAAACAATTTTATAATACGTACAGCAGAAATAATGAGAACACGCAAAAGCACTTACATGAAATGTGTATTTTGAAATGTAAATATTTTGGAAAAATAAAAGAAATATTTACTGTATGAAATATATTTGATGTTTCCCACAGAGGCTACTCATAACCCTACATCTCGATCGGAGGTATCTTGACACGTTGAAGGTCCGACAAACAATAGATTTTCTATTGTGTCTGTGACCGATGGAGTTCAAAGTTTTAATTTTTATGTCGACCGACTATCTCTATACCGAACAAGCTTCTGCCAGCGGTTGCACCCGCGTCCCGTGGGAACTAATCGGCGCACCCGGATAAAAAGTAGCCTATAGCCTTCCTCTAAATGGGCTATTTAATACTGAAAGAATTTTTCAAATCGGAGCAGTAGTTTCTGAGATTAGCACGTTCAAACAAACAAACTCTTCAGCTTTATAATATACTAGCCGTTTTCCCGCGGTTTCACTCGCATCCCGTGGAAATTACTGCCCGTACCCGGATAAAATATAGCCTATGTCACTCGTGGATAATGCAGCTTTCGAATGGTGAAAGAATTTTTAAAATCGGTCCAGGACTTTTTGAGCCTATTCATTACAACCAAACAAACAAAGTTTTCCTCTTTATAATATTAGTATAGATGCATAGATTAGTATACATGTGGCTTTATCCCACCATCAGTTTAACCATTTTACAGTAAAAACGTAACTAATAGATAAACTGACTTTCGCATTATAATTTGTAGTAAAGATTTTCTATACTTTTGGTAATTGTAAGCTTTTAAATGAAACCACAGTGAACACGGCGTTAATTACATAGGTACGTTATGGTTCAAATGCACAAAGCGATGGTACATACCTACCTAGCTGTTACAAGTTTGACGTCCCCGTGGAGCTCAGGGATTAGTCATTAATGCGAGCTAATTTGATGAGCTAAGTGGTTTGATGTGAAATGGTGTATCACAGTGTTTTGACTAATAAATAATGTATCAGACTAGATTTCGCCCGTGAATCCCCGTGGTATTAATTTCGGCATGTGCTTCGTGTTTCGAAAAGCACGATAAACTTGTAGGTTTCGGCTGTAATTTGACCATCTTTGGCAGTCGTTACGGGCCATTCTAATCATCTGCCTAGCCTTTTCCCAACTACATTGGGGTCGGCTTCCAGTCTAACTGGATGCAGCTGAGAACCAGTGTTTTACATGGAGCGACTGCCTGTCTGACTTCCACAACCCAGTTAAACTGGCAACCCTGGTAAGACTGGTTGTCAGACTTTCTGGCTTCTGACTACCCGTAACGTCTACTACTACCCCACCAGTTTATCGTGCCTTCCGAAACACGGAAGAACTCGTTATGACAAGATGGTCACCCATCCACGGACCGACCGCGCCAAGTGTTGCATTATACTATATAGTGATGTGCCACTATAAACAGCTTCAACAGCTACCTATAATAGTAGGTACAGATGCCAGAGGTCTTCATAAACAAGATTTATTGCGAAGCTTAGCACCAGAAGCGGCCGGCTGGCTTGAAACGGTGATAGCCGTGATGAATGTCTTTCATGTATAATATATGGGTAAATAATTAAATTAATAGCGTATATAATAATATTATGATTTGTGAAGGATTTACAGGGTAGTGCAATTGATATGGGTGTATCGGTTTTGTTTGTTTGTCAAAAGTGTCCTGTAGATTTTTTTAAATATATTGCTAATTATAGTCGACTATTTTTACCCAATTGCCACAAAAGGTTATGTTTTTCCTGTATTACACAAAGGCCTCCTAACGTGTGTCATGTTACTTCGGTCTTAACTGGCCCATGCTGCAACGCGGTCCACCAATTTTCTGTCTCTTAGGTATGTATAACCAGGTCTCTGTATTTATTTTCAAATAGCTGAAACCAAGTTAAGGATCTTATAAGATGTATTAGAAAGTTAAAGATTTTTTACAAGTTTTCATTATTAAAAGTAAGGGAAAACTGTTTCCGAGTTACTTACAACAAACTGTCGTGTTGAACGTTTTTTTAACGAACTATCTTTTAATAGCATGCCCAAGTAGCACAAAAGTGCTGAATAACAGTTGAATCACTGTTCACAAGTGAGCCTTGAGTTGAATAAACCTGTTGAATAAGAGCGTTAGAGGCGCTTACTCGACTGATATAACTCTAATTTGGGCACAAATTATTCAACTGTTAGTTGAATAATGTAGCACGCTGCACTATATCAGCGTTATTTGAGCATTATTAAAGGTAACAGTCGGCCCAAGAGTTGAATAATGCTTGATTATCAGGGTATGTGTTACCTTTTATACACCACAGGGGTTGAATAATAGAGTACTTGTTACCTATTTTTCAGCACAAAATACACTTATGGATACTAAAAACTTCTTTATGGAGCTGACAATTCACAGGTGGCAAAATTGTGGCAAAATAATTTTGTGACATTTTTTGCGTGAACCATTTGTAAAGTGTTTGTAGGAAATAGGAAAACGTTTATTGATAAGTAAAATGTTGTTGTTCCTCTTTTTGCATGAAATTCGAATGGGAAAGAGAATTTATTGTGAAATACTATGTAATTATAGATCAATATTTTCACGCGCTCTCAAAATATCACTGTTTTACCTAATAAATAAATAAATTATAGTATAAAATAGGTTGATAATATTATTATAAAAAACTAAGTCTTTTTATTTCTCCTTTGTAATTTGATAATAAGACGTATAAAATCATTATATTTTGCATTCAAATTCTGTTGTTACTTTCGTTGACGTTGACTAAACAAAAATAAATTGTTATT
>NWSH02000081.1:2570923-2588459 GCA_002382865.2 Heliothis virescens | reverse complement strand
TGCCCGTACCCGGATAAAATATAGCCTATGTCACTCGTGGATAATGTAGCTTTCGAATGGTGAAAGAATTTTTAAAATCGGTCCAGTAGTTTTTGAGCCTATTCATTACAACCAAACAAACAAACAAACAAAGTTTTCCTCTTTATAATATTAGTATAGATATCTTATTATGTTTAGTAACGTTTTAAAATAAAATAAATTGGTGACAAATACCCGAACACAGCATTCAACTTTATCTGATGAACAGTATTAATTGGGTGGGTATGTAGTTGGCTGATACTCGTGGCAGCTATCGATTAGGTTTGTAGGTAGCTAATATAGATTTGTTGGATATTAGCAGTGTATAAAATCTAAGAGTATACTAATATTATAAAGCTGAAAGTAAAAAAAAAATATTTACATATTTATATTTACAACATTCTAAAAAAAACTTAAACTAAAAACTAAAACAAAAAAGCGTCATAGAATTCCTCCCCGTCGCTGTCGACCGGGAGCGTGCCCAAAAGGCTGGCAGCATTGCCACGCTGGATTTCAACTTAGTCTTTGAAGCTGAAGAGTTTACTTAAGATTTGAAAAAAAAAATATAGTGTTAAACAAACAACCCATTTATTGAGAAAGGAATGCGAGGATTGAAGGTACAATATTATGAGTCCCTTTCATAATTGAGCGTAAGTGGAAATCGACCTTCGATTTCCACTTTCCGTTTCATGATGTATAAATGAATCTATGTAATGACCAAATTTTTGGCTGTCTGTGCCTATTATACTTACTTATGTCTTGAGCAAGAACGTTGATGAACAGGAAATGGACAACTGAAGAAACGATGGATAGATTATATGAAAATCCGTGTAACTGGAAATAACGTTACTTGTGAGTTGCCTTTAAATATAGAATAGATTATATAGAATCTGGAATAAGAAGACAAAGTCTTTTTTTTGTCGATGGGAATTATCAGATGACCCCTCCCGCTGTAGGTGACACCCACCAAAAACATAAATGTAAAAAAGGAAAGCCAAGTTCAATACAAAACCTATTCTTGGTTGTGGGCTTCGCCGCAAAAAGAATGGAGATCTAAATGAGTACCAAGTTCTGTACAAAATCCAAATATGTATTTATAGGAACAAGATATGACTTGGCCAGTTTTTATCAGGATAAAAAAAATGTTTTATATAATATATTTTATTAATAACTGAGGTAATGAAAACTGGCCAAGTCAAATCTTGTTCCTATATATACATATTTGGATTTTGTACAGAAATATAAATTTAAAAAATATTAAAATTAGGGGGGGTCTCCATACAATAAACGTGTGACGTTGTATGGGGACCCCCCCTATTTTTTAAGTTTTTTCTATTTTCAGATTTTTTCCTACGTTTACACACAATTACCGAGCTAGGTTCCAAATTTCATATTTCTAGGTTATCTGGAAGTAGGTTAGGTTTAGGTACTATAAGTCAGTCAGTCAGTGGGAATTTTCCGACTTTTGGACCTTCATATCTTTATAACCGTTTGAGCTAGCTTCATGAAATTTGGGCTTCTAGGTGTCCTTATGGGCATAATGAAACACGCGTAGTTTCAAGTGTTTCCGTTTAATAGGTTTTGAGTTATGGAGGGGTAAAAAGTGGTACCAAATGGTTCCTGTAAATATACACGTGGCGCTGGCCAGCCAGTTCTTTGCTTGAACTTGGCTTGACACGCTGCCGCGTGTCTAGATTATGAGAAGTGTCAGACTTTTACTGACCAAACTCACCGCGTTCCTTCTTGAGCCCTTTGTGTACCTGGGCCGCGGTAACTCTTTCGAACAATCCTGCAGCCCATAAAAAGACAGACTGCGGTAACCCGTCGAATGAAATTGCGATACGAGGTGAAGATTTTTTGTCGCGTGGAAAATCCGTTGGTGTAGAAAGTGCTGTTAGTCGCAATTTAAAGTTGTTATACATACATTTGTAGACTTACATAAATATAGAAGAGGTTCTGACCCCTATTTCTCCTTAAAACTTACTTATATTATTTATGCAGACAAGAATGACAATGCCAAATTGTATTCTCATTATATTTTTATTCGGCCATTTGCATTTTAATTGCTAACATAAATAGTTCAACAGTAGACTCAAATTAGCTGCATTATGATAGTGTTGAAATTAATTACAGAACAATGAAAACACATTCCAAATTAGTGCGTCTATGTTTAAAATTTTGATTATGCTATGCTAGAGGCATTAAATGAAACCCTAGATGTACGTACCTATATACTGCTTTTATGTAATACTTAAATTAAACAAATAATAATGAAAGCCTACATGTTATCTGTACTAATATTATAAAGAGGTAAAATTGTTTGTAAGTTTGTTTGTAGGGGGTTATTTCTGAAAGTAATGATCCAATTTTAAAAATTGTTTCACTGGTAGAAAGCCACATTATACGTGAGTGCTATAGGCTATATTTTATCCAGGTACGGGCAGTACTTCCCGCGGGACGCGAGTGAAAACGCGGGAAAACCTATAGCTGCTGCTGTTGGGAATCGAACCCAACAGACGCGCGGCCACCACTCATTGGCTGCGTGCACACGGCATGCGTCATCAGCTGAGCAGCGGCGGGCAGCGGTGCGGCGAGCAGCGAGCGACGCGACCGGCCTCGCACCTCCACTTGCTTCTACGGACCCTACCGCGACGGACCCCTCAACCGATCTTAAGAATATTGTTTTGTCCGGGATTTTTTTGTACTTTTTATTTTAACGGCGTTTTGAAGACCAGTACACCTATTTGAAATACAGTCCACTCTTTAATTTTACTCCACGTCTTAACAGAATACATAANTCCACTTGCTTTTACGGACCCTACTGCGACGGACCCCTCAACCGATCTTAAGAATATTGTTTGTCCGGGATTTTTTGTACTTTTTATCTAAACGGCGTTTTGAAGACCAGTACGCCTATTTGAAATACAGTCCACTCTTTGATTTTACTCCACGTCTTAACAGCTGCTAAGTTTCACTATGAAGAAAGAGTTTTAAAAGTACAACCATACAAACTTTAGCGTTTGTAATTAATTTTTGTAGGCTCACATAATAGTAGATATTGTTGAATCTTATACCTTAATTAATTGATTAAATAAATTATGTAACTTTAGTACCAATTTCCATATACCTACATTACGTCTCAATATTCTTCAATTACATCGTTTACATAATATTGCCATCACAGAACTGTCGTTTACATAATCATGTAAATAATGGTCTTATAATGATGCAGGAAATTATTCTGTAAACATCAACCTGATGCATTAAAATCTTTACATTTACTACTATACACCGTGTTCCTGAGGATATGCATTAATTTAGAAGAATAATGAAGATTTATTTACATAATATTTACAAAGTACTTATCTATTTTATAATATTTACACACTTAAAACTAAAAAATTGCGTCAAAAAATTCCTCCTGATCGCTGCCAACCGGGAGTGTACCCAAAAGGCTGGTGGCATTGCCTCGTTGTATAGCAATGCATTAATTTTGAATAATACTTCTATAGCTCTTGTTAAACATTTCGTACAAAAAAAGAAGTAATAGTTCAAATGGCATAGTTTTTTAGTTATTGGTAATTTAAGTTTAACCAATTTAATTATGTTGTAATGAAGTCTTTATTTGTGAGATGTTGCCACTTTGTGCCGCCAAAACTATCAAAGAGGTAGGGTAGGGTAGGTAAAGAGTAATTCATATTAGATAAATTTCATCTAAGCATTAAGTTTGTATATTTCTTTTTTTTTATTGGAATTTCTAATAGTGTAAAAAATGGTCAATTTAATGGACTGAAAAACATGCCGAAGTTAATGTATAACCTCAGGAACACGGCATATAAAGAGATACAGGTATGTATGTAGCGAAAGAACTCAATTTTTTTTCACAAATTATTTCAACATAAGTATAAAATATGTCCTTCATTAGGTGTATTTCCGTTGCTCCCCACTGAGTTAGACCCAACTGGTGACTTTAAAAAAATTCTTTTCATTGACCCCAGTGGAGGACACAAGCTTTTAAATTAATCTCATTGGGTACCACTGGGTACAGTGACACTACTTTTTAAAGTCAGAACGGCATTTTTTTAGATCATCAGATCAACCTATCATAATCTGTCAAATTTCTTCAATAGATTTACGATCTTATCACAATAGCGGAAGGTTCATTTTTGATTGGTAAAATGTTAGAGATTCGTGTAGCCTGCTGGCATGCTGTAAATGAAATATATACAAGAGCATTTTTCTGTAAGTGTATTCCTAATGCCAGTAGCTGGTGAACCTACATTCTCCCACTTCCAGCCACTTTGCACATTATATGCTTCCAATACATTGATCCCTCCAAAAAGGGGAAAATAATTGATATTTGCTCACCGCAAAAGTTTCCTTCAAACAACTTTTGTTAGAAAAAGATATTTACAATATTTCCAGGGGTTGATTTTTTGACGCTTATAACCCTTCTTTATATTTGTTCGGTATCGTATCTGTCCAACTTTGAACATGAAATGGCGTGTGAAAATACATAATGTTTTGAGAAACAATTGACTGCGGTGGTTGCTATTTATATGTAATCTATCTAATATATTTTTTTTGTTTTAGTAAGGACTAGCTTCTGCCAGCGGCTTCGCCCACTTCCTGAGGGAACTATTTCCCGTACCCGATAAAAAGTAGCCTATATGTTATTCTGATATATAAACTATATGCCAGCTAATTTTCATCAAAGTCCGTCCAGTGGATTCTGAAATTAGCGTGTGCAAACAGACAAACAGACAATTTTTTTTTGTAGAATTCTTACTATTTTTTCATTTCTTAATAGGTAACTACATATTTGGTTTTGTAAAAATATATAATGTTCAGACACGATTTTTGACTGTTTTATTATTATGTATAGATATATAGATTAATGTACGTACTAATATTACCCACCAGCTTACCAAACTAAGGTTGTACATACATGACTCTTTACGTCTTCGTGTTCACGGCACGGGCACGTATTTCTGAATTTACGGTTGGTTTGCCGTGTCGTCTTATAGACACCAAACCGATGCAATTCGAGACCGGGTCACTGCTGAGAAATACCTTTGCTCATAGCTATATACAGCTGGTTCTTAGTATTTAAACGTAACCTATTAGTTCCTACTAGATACCTACGAATTCACCTTTATGTTATTGTTGGATTTCAGTATACGAGTGCTAACGCGGAACTGAAAATAGCACGAAAAATATTTACAAATACGCATAAATTTAATAAATCTGGAATTTGGAGGTTTACTCCAATTACTGCGAATAATATCTTATTCATAATAATCTAATTTATACACAACTTATTACATATCTTTCGTTACTGTTTTGATCTTTTCAATCACGAAACACGTATTTGTTTCAAACAAAATATTATTATGAACTTTGCCCTTCAAACTCAAAGCGGCAAAAGGCATAAATTCTCACTATCTAAAATAGGTATGAGCAGAGGCGGCGAAGGGCAAATAAAGCTGAAGTTTTGTTATAAATTAGTAACGTGCTGCCTTTATACCCTACCATGGGTATCACGATCATAACTCACTCACAAAATATTGATATTAATAAAAAAAAATGTGCCTTCTAAATGGCTTTTGAATAACTCGATAATTAAGATGCTAGAAAATAAGATGACTTGACAAAACACTGGTAATTGTAGGTCAATGATAGCCATTTGTCTCGACGCAGTGAGATGCTGGATAAAATTACCATTAACGATTTTAGGGACTTGGTAACAAACATGTAAGAATAATTAAAATCACTAGTAAGTAGTATGGAGGAAGTCATGCTGTCGACCAACTGATAAGAAATTTATATATTGATGAAATTGACGTGAAATTACAGTGAGTTTCTATAGTAAAATCAGCGTGAACTAAACTTTAAATCATTAATACATGAAAGTGTAGCGCTTCACTGTTCTAAACACGGCGTTAGAAATAATTAGAAGGGAATAAAGCTTTGAGTTCAGTGCTGTTAAAGTTTTACGCTTGTGTATCGGATGTTTCAGAACAGATTAAATCTTAGTATCATAATAGTATCTATTATGAATTGGGATTTAACTCCGTTTACAAAGTTTTTGTAAAGAGTGTGAGGTTTATGCGCTTAGTTTATTGGCGTAATATCTTGCAATTTTCTTTAGTGTTCTTTGAGACTCTCAGCAAACTATCAGTCGACCGATACTTTGATCGGAATCTTAAACAATATAGAAATGAAATGGTAGTGCCATTCAAGTATTCGTTCCAGTAAATCAGCATCTCGCCAACCTACTGGAATGAAAAGGCCCCAAAAGAAGAAAAAGATTGGTGGTGCCCACGTTACAATGATCAGGTATTCTCGTTAGTCTAGTGGTCGCTTAGCCGACTGCTGTGCACGAGGTCTCGGGTCCGATTCCCGGGTCGGGTCGAAATCGCTTTGTGGGTTTTAGAAAGTTTCACAAAGCAGCCCGGAGTTGGAAATTGGTGATTGATACACCCGTGCATCGGACGCAGTGGTCGGCAATCGACAAGGACGTCATTATTAATCAGGTATGAGGCAACTTTATGGGTTGAACATTATGTAACTCTTAGAAAACGAAAAAACAAGAATCTTTGATAAAAGTTATGTCTAATCTCTCGTACTCATAGACGCTTGAATCTCGTTGAGCCTCATATTATTCTGAGTAAATCGATGCGTTCTAACGCATGTTTGTACGAGTACTTAATCTGTTCTAAGTTTCCAAACAATTAATTAATTGAACATATTGAGAAACCCGTTGAGCAAGTGCGATAAGTACCTACGTACACAGACCATATGACACAACGACACAACTACCAACTCATCGTTCCATTACTTGCCAATTAATTTGTAACACGACGCGACAGCTATACGATCCTACTAAGATCCAACTGAGTGAACGCCCAAGGGTGGAATCCGGTTACATCCAGATACATGTTCCTAAAACTGTACTTTGATATTTTGGTGCTTATAATTCACATGCTTCTGCCAGCGGTACCCTGTGAATCCAAAACTCTGTATCTGCAGTTACAGTGTTTTGAATTAACAACGTCCATTTCAAATTCAGGCCAAATTTCAGCCCGATCCCTCCAGTGGTTTGGGCTGTGCGATGGGAATAAAGCATAGATCACTATATCAGTCAGTCAGTCACCTTTGAGTTTTATATATTTAGATTTAAGGGCTGTCCCATTGGTCTTGTAGCTAAGCAATAGGCATGACGACTAAAAAAATCTAATTAGTCCGTGTTTTAGATTAAAAAAAAATATTGCATACGTATTTTTTAGTTTTTCATCTTTACAAATAATTACGAAGCTATAGAGCATGGAAATTGCGCGTGACGTCACGCCTACGTACGATTTTGACATAGGCATGACGTCAGGACCCCCCACTCCCGAATTTTAATACTCATTATCTTTGTTATTATTGATAGATTTTCAAAAACAAAAAATACGTGTCCAATATTTTGCGATAATATAAATTACGGACTAAACGGATTTGCTTATTTTTAACCCTGTCGATGTCGTCATGCCTAATAGGCATTTTCGCTGCAACCCGGAGTCTGGTATTTGGTGGTACAATGGAAATACACCGGTGCAATGGAGAGTTCGTTAAGCTGTTGGTCCTGCGCCTGACCTCTCTCCAGTCGTGCTGGATTGCCGTTCCTTCGGACTTCATCAGAGCGAAGGAATAGAGAGTGTCTGCGTATATTCTTGTGGACTTTAATACAATGTAAGCTAGCCCTGGCTGATATTCTTCGAGAATAGCGACCCTGACTGAAAATCGAAGGTAATTATAATGAAAGGTTAGTACGTTGTTAAATACTGTTGTATTTTAGACGGTAACTACGAGTGCATGGCTTAGCATTGATGAATATAAGGGTAGAATTCGAGGTTTAATAGGTAATTTCCATTAGGATAGTGGTATAAAGCCGTAATTAAGTATTGGTGTACCATTAGGTAAGGCTTAAAATAGAACAAAATATCGAATATTTATACTTTATAAATATTATAAGTCATTTACCGAAATATTTAATAAAAAATATACCGTCTTTAAGTAAAGTTCATATTATTATTTTAAATCTTATTGATAAAGCATTTCTTGGCATACATACAACATTTAAAATTACTTTGAATACTAAATCAGTAAAATCTGTCAATTAATTTAGAATTATATAATTACCATCACAATGATTGTTCATGAAGTGAACAGCGACGTTTCTAGAACTAATGAAATGAAGCTTAATTTGTAATAATTAAACACTACTGAATAATGAGCGTAGATGTACATATTCTGTTAATTGAGGAATGTCATAGAAGTGTCTAGACAACTCTAAGTAGTAAGACATAATATTCTATTCATAAAGATCTTGATTTCGTTTACGATAGTATAGGTGTGAGATTTATATCAAATGTTGATTGGTTGTCAAATGAAGGAATTAAAAATTGTATCTTTACGTTCGTCATTTTACTTCAGCAGTTGTACACTTATTTTAGACATAAAACGGGTCTTACATGCGACGATGGTCACGTGACCACGGTCGGTGCAATTCGTCCGAAACGTCGGGAGAAAAGAGGTATCGTAAACCTTTATAATTTCATCGCAAGTAAGACCCGTTTTTTGTCTAAAATATGTGAACAAGTTGCGAAAGTTAAAACAGTTGTTGTCGTGTTTTGGTACATACTATACTAAAAATATCTCGTTTTTTAACTTTCCGGTTCCGCCCACGTCCGTAGAGAACCGCTTTCGGTGTCCATAGATAAAGTAATAAATGTCCCTTTTCAGGCTCTAGACTAATCCTCTGCGTACCTTTTTTAAAACAGATCAGCAGTTTTAGTGTTAAAGTGCAACGTACACACAGACAAAGTTACTTTTGCTATTTTATATGTAATATTAGTAAGGATTTAAGTACTGTTGAAAAAATGTCCTTAAATAACAACAAATACAAAAATGCCAGATTTTTACAATAAAAACCGAGCAGTAATCATTATTTATGTGAAAGAGAAGAATGGAGAACGAATGACAGACCAAATCTCGATTTAGATAAATTGAATGTGAATGAAATGTGTCTGTGCAGGATTTTATTTCACCGAGAATTAATTGAATTGAGATTTTGATAAAATATCATGCAAAGTTAGGCTGGTTTCATCAGTCAATAAGATTAGATAATTATGATCAAGTTAAACTTAGTTTACGCAGACATTTTGGATTCTTGTGCTAATAAATTTGTTATTTTTATCAAATACGAAACAGTTTACGAAGATCTGATCTGAAAAAAATATATTACTTAATGTAATGATACATTAAGTAATATATTTTTTAATGTAAATTATTGGTGACGACTACAATAATAAATACATAAGGTTTTTTGTTTGGTGGACGGAAATCTCTAGAACGTTTTGATCCGATTTAAAAAAATATCTGAGTACCTAAAGCTTTTTTATCCGAACAAGCTACACTTTTTGGAACTGACACCACAGGAAAAAGCTGTTACTAGAGAATTTTAAACTTCATAGAAAAATACTGTTTGTTTTGTTAAACATTTATTTTGTACATACACTGCAAAAATATTTGTGTGCAATCTTTATAAGCTAAAGCATAATATTACGTACCTCAATAATGACCCACACATGACAGCAAGCAGCTTATGTATAGAAACTGTATGCCAAGCTTCATCAAAATCCATCACGTAGTTTTAATGTGGAAGCGTAACAAACATACATCCTAACAAACTGTCGCAATAATAATATTAGCAGGATATTTCAAGAAAATATTTTTTCATTTGATTATTTTAATTATAATATGCTGCTCGTGGACCAGAAAAAAAAGTGTTGCAATTTGCGTGTCAATGTCGAATACAACCGAATAATACCTCTTTTTATATGATATTTACTCAACATTAATTACTTATTATTGAAATTCAAGAATATAAATAAAGCTGTGTAAATAAATGGATATTGAATTGTAAATGTCAAGTAAGTAAATATTCTGAATTTTATAATTTGTTTTTATTTATTTATACAATTGCTACGTGATGATACAGAAACAAAATTATTTCTGACAATAATGAATTCATATGAAAAACCAAATAATGAAAGGAGAAGCACTTTTCTTGTATATCCAGCTGTCTAGCTATATCATCATCTGCTTAGCCTTTTCCCAACTATGTTGGGGTCGGCTTCCAGTCCAACCGGATGCAGGTGAGAACCAGTGTTTTACATGGAGCGACAGCCTGTCTGACCTCCACAACCCAGTTACCCGGGCAACCCCATACCCATCGGTAAGACTGGTTGACAGACTTTCTGGTTTCTGACTACCCGTAATGACTAACAAAGATATTATATACGACTGTCAAAGATGGTCAAATGACAGCCGGGATCCACTAGTTTATCGTACCTTCCGAAACACGGAAGAACTCGTTATGACAAGATGGTCACCCATGCACGGACCGGCCGCGTTGCTTAACCTTATGATAGATCGATCTGCGCGGCTTTGACATAGCTACGAGCTCTAGCCTGATAATAATTATAATAAATGTATATCATTTCATTTTTATTTTTGCTAACGGTCTTCGGTAAAAGGCCCGAGGCAGTGTTTACGTAAGTCAATTTACCTATTCCAATACTTTTGTATTTCTGTAAGGGACATGTAGATAATAGAATTATGAAACTTATAATTAAAAAAGATTTTTCTTGAAGCACGTGGAAAAATGTATTCAAAATTAATTAGTTGGAATTTTCCTGATATTTTTTATTTTTGTCTTTACTTGTTTGTGTTGTTTTGCCTTAAAGGCTCCGAAAGTACTGAATTATTTCAAAAATTCTTTGACTGTTGGAAAGTTACATTATTCCCGAGTAGGTAACATGGCTATGTTTTGTCCGGGTACGAGAAGTTCCCCAGAATGCGGATGAAATCGAGGGACAACAACTTGTTATAAATAAAACAATATTGGGTTAGTTAGCAGTAGTAGTATAAGCAATATACAGTCTTATTACTCACTCCTTAAGGTCTAAAATCAAACGTGACATCAACAGAGCTATTTAAGGTAAAGTACACGTCATTACAAGAAAGCCAGATCATAATATATTCAAGAATCCATCATGTGAAGCTCACTAGACCGATTTATAGACGTTCTAAATGATAACTAGCCTTAATGCAATAAAATCGACCGGGTAATATCTATTGGAATCGTTTGAAGCCCTTCAAGCTTCATTAATAGGCACAAGTGCATTTGAGGTCATTGAACTACTCAAATGTATTTTAACTTAGGACTACAATCGATAGCTGCTAATTGAGCCAGATAATCTGGTGGTATGGGATGGTAATTGTAAAATAAGGGCATCGGTGATAAGAGCTCTTCTAAGCTTTTATATCATATGGTACTGCCTACGAGCATCCGGACAAAATTACTTTATCTACTAACTATAGTCTAATTTTTTTTAAGTCTGTTATACAGTTCTTGAGACTAGCGCGACCCAGCAAAATTCAGCATTATGATATTAGTACCTACCCATGGCGATTGAAAGCCAATTTTTATAACCAATCTATCAACGGATATATATCACGGTCTTGCGATTAGATATTGAGATGTAATTTATTTGGAGCTAAAATCAAAATTCAATCTTTAATCTTAAATCACCGATAGTTAGGTTATTGAAGTTCAGCATGAATTCGTAACTGGTGACATCACGCAGATTAAGTATATGGGCATCTATAAACAGCATAACCATAACTAAATCATGCTTTTGAAACTCAACGGTTCCATAATGTACAGACACAAGAACATCAAGTTGCCACAATCTGTCAAATTTCTGCTATCGATTTTCAACCTTATAACAATAGAGGTAGGTTAATGTTTGACTGGTAAAATTTGACAGATTCGGGTACCGTGACCTGCTTTTGGCTGTACATAATATTCCAGTATTCCCTTTAAGCGGCCGCCGTAGGCCAAATGACGGTAACATTTTGAACATGAACATTATTGCTTAGTCACGAACATGATGGATTTTCTATGAAATTACATTTCACAGACGACCGCTCACAATATATAATTGACTGTAAGTAGTATATAGGTACAGAGGAACGGGTATTAATATGGTAAGGGTTCCGTCATTTGTTGAATGGGCTAAAGATTTGTGGGTGCGTTTGAACGAACTGGAGCAAGCGCACTCTTTTACACCATTTTAGAATTCTTCATCGAGTAAGCTGCAGGTTTTTTTAATCCCCTGATAAGCTCTAATGTCATGTGTTTCTCAAATTCACCTGATGGCCTCTGACATGGAATTATAATTACGACTGCTACTGAGTAGCACTCGAGGACGCCGACGACGCTTTACGTGCCCTCCCAGGCTCGGGGGCTTAACACCGCCAACTTCCAAACTCCAGACTGCTTTGTGAAAGTTTCTCAAACCCACACAGCGATTTCGGCCTGACCCGGGAATCGTATCCGAGACCCGTGGTACGGCAGTTGTGCTATGCGACCACTAGACCAGCGAGGCAGTTAGTATTTTAGCATTAGATATTAATTCCCTGTCAAATTATTTGTTTCCTTTATACTAGGTAGAAATATACTTTTAGTGTTTGGCGTTACGCTAGGTTTGCTTTAGCTGACTGAAGATGTTTTATAAAAGCGTTAATCTTCGAAACTTCTTGTGGTACTTAAAGAAAATTAATTAAAAAATATCTTTTGAATAAATTGGTCTAAGTTTAACGCGCATGAAATAATAGTAATGAAAATTTTTGGTCACAAACCTTGACTTTCAAAAACAATTCAAAGTCAAATACAACATCCATGTGCTAACCCTTGCACGCTGCTTTACTTCTACTTAATAATATGACTAACAAACTAAAAACAGCAATATTCATGAAATTTCATAACTTTCAGCACAGCGTGGTACGATCATAAACCAGTCTCGATAGTTTGGCCACAAGCCTAATATTTTGGTCCCTTATGCAGTTGTAAGGGCTACCCTTTTGTTTCATAAATTATTACTTGGGATCTCAACGAGCAGACGTGAGCATTTGGTAATATTTGATTTTATAAGTTAGGCCTAGACTCGAAAAACATTTTTGAGTTCTTGGTTTTATGAAATGTATCAACTGTGCACACCGTTTCACCAGAGTCCTGAAAAGTTTTTTTACAGCATTCAAATTAAAAGCATATTCGTTGATTCAGAAGTTTCCTTCTCTTCATAAAAATTGGTCCATTTCTTTGAATTTGATCATCAGTAGTTTAACCAACGCACTTTTCAAAATAAATTAAGACGGCAAGTACATACTCGTATACTAGGATGGGATTCTTATTTTTGAAAACGTTAACTTGTTTATATTAAAAATAATATAACATTTTGATTTACCCCAAATTATTTTCATGGCATTATAAATTCAATATAACATCGTTACTATATTATCATAAATATGGATACAAAATAATGAATACAAATGAATGAAACTTTCAGCACATCAATTTATATTATTTTGTAGATTCTCTTATACCAACATTAAGGGCGTCTTAAAAAAATATTATTTCTTTAAAAATATATATATTTTATTACAACACCGGGGATGACTATTAAAGGGTGTCGAATAAATTTTTATATCGAAGGCTTTTATTAAGGTCCCAAGTTAATTAAAATTAAGCCAAGGAACGTCTTGTAATTAAAATAATTGGTTGAGAGACCAATCGTTTTTTACGGTAAAAAGCCTTTAGTTAAATAAATTCTGAGAAAACACCTTTATTTTAGCTATAAAATATCTATACATTTAAAAGATATTGTATACGAAATAATAATAGGTTTTCTTTAAATTCCACATGATGTGAGCTCATTATTTTAGTTGTAGGCACATTTCTACAATAATGCAATAATTCGCATCAAACACTGAAATTACAAATAGACAGAAATACAATGTTTACTCGGAAATCCATAATAATTTACAAGAGAATATTCGAAATTTTCAGTCGTTCCGCAAATAGACTAACTAACGTAATATGGAATGCATTGAATCAAAATTATACAATACTTACGTATGTGCGCCAAAATTAATTCTGCATTCACCGATATCCGTTATAAGGACAGGTCATACAGTAAGCGGAAAAATATCGGTTCTGATTTAGGAATTACACCCTTTACACTGGTGAATTTTCCTTTCGGTTTTTCCGAGCGACATTGCTCGGTTTGTATGGACGGTTGTCTATCAAATTAATTGACAACTCCCGCTACAAAAAATTACATTAAAACCACGCGACAGGATTTGCCGTTCAGAAAATATCGCGTGTACGCTCGATTTTTCTACGCGAGGAATAACAGTAAGAAGTGAAAAGGCAGTTCCATTCTGGCGACTTTTTGTCGAGTGTATCTAAACTGAGCATATAGACGCAACACATTCCGAGCGGCAAAAATCTATCGTTCGTTTTTAAACGTCTGACGTACGTCGAATGGAAGTTTTCATTGCGTCTCGAAAAAACCGGATAGATCCGGAAAATCTGCTACTGTAAAAACGCAGATACCAGTTATACAAATAAAATCTAATCAATTGCAAAGTTTAAAAGCCACAATCTTTGATAGTATTACTATTATTCTGTGGTATTACCATTAAAAAGAGTTACTATACACAAATATAATGATATACGATTTAAATAGTTTGTATTACCGTATTTAAGTTGCGAGTGGATAAAACTGTGTTGCCTCTTATTTAATCGGTGCGAGAAAATATTTATAATAACTACGTATTTGTACGTTTTACAAATCGATTTCAAATATTTATTCTTTAAGGTTAAAATACGCTGTTACTATAAGCTAAGTTTGACTGACTCATCAACACAGGGCCCAAACCCGTAAACCTATAAAGCTGAAATTTTGCACAGAGGTTCGTCTTAAGACTCTCGCGCGAGGTAAGAAAGGATTTCCCGAAATTGTCACGGGTACGGGAAAAAACGGGATTTTAAATCTTATGAGGGCGAAGCCGCTGACAAAGGTTAGTCTTTGATAAAAACCTAGGTGAATGGAACAACTGAAAAGGCAGACGATATTTTGAAAAATCAAAATTGCGGGATTTCCTAGCTAGATAGATTCCATAGAACAGTCCCCCAACTGCAATTGTTCAACTAGTTACTGCCTTTTCAGTTTTTGAGATTACAAGATATACCTTCATTTCAGGGGTAAGTACCTTACTTTACAATAAGAACTTACTTAGTACATAGGTATTCTTAACAAAGTTACACATTGTTCAAACAATTTAGTTTTAGTAACTTAGTGAAAGGCATGTCAGAGTGCAACTGTGTTCGTCACTTTATTGTTCCGTGGAGCGTAAACTTGGAAGTGCTTTTTCATTGAAACATTGTTTCGATGTAATAGGTTCTGTAAGGGCTTGGCAGCAATCACTGGAATTATTGACTGACTGAATATAAAAAGCTGACGAGTTTATTTGTGTCAATTTGTTGGAAGTTGGGTCAGAAAATCTTGCATACGGCAGGAAGACTTTTAAATATCATCATTGGAATCTTATCTTATCATCCAAAAAAAAAACTACCAGTGGATTTATGCTCAATTGATAAACTGCAGGAATTCCCCTAGTCCATGAGACATACTTAGATACCTACAGACGACAGAAGGTCGTCAAATTTTACCAATCAAACATTAACCTACCACTACTGTGATAAGGTTGAAAATCTATTGAAGAAAGACAGATTAAGGTAGGTTAATGTTGGCGTCTGTACTTAGCTACTTATAGTAGTCAACTTTTTTAATAACACCGTGGGACCGACTGGTGGGTGGGTGGTTGGCATTTATTGGGGGAGACTTAGTGGACGATTATAGGGGAAAGTGGTCACCCTTCGTACGCGGGGCACATTCATACAGTCAGTTTATCAGAAATACTAAACGGCGCACAAACACGCCTTTGCCTGTGTGCATAGACATATCGGCTGCCAAGTTGCTAGTGGATTGACACGCCAGTCGTACTACGGTGCATGAGCTGACAAGATGTAACGTATTTTCGCGGTCGGTGAGTAAAATTTTTACGTAAACTTCGTTCGTTATTGTAAGTAGCATTGTTATGTTTTTAATAAAATGGTGATGCTTAATGAATGTTAACATTGTTTATTTTGAGCTTTAATTGTTATATTTATAAAAGTAAATTGGATTTTGTATAAAGCTTTATTTTAATTTTGTGCAAAGGCATGGGGTGCATTTGGACACCCAGACAGGGGGCACATTCGTACGCGTACGAATGCTCCCCTTTAGATTTTATCAACTAACAGTATATTAAAATTCAATTTTTATGAAATTAAAATAAGTATATAGTATTATCTTTAAGATTATCGTGTCTTTTAAAGTATTCCTGTTCTAACAAAATGAAATATTTTTACTAAGTCAACCTTATTATTACTTTTTATTGCAGAATTATGGTGCAGAAATATAAAAAACCGGCTAAATGCGAGTTTAACTCGCGCCACTCCTTGGGTTCCGTACCATTATCTATGGGAAATGAACGTAGCTTTACCTACAACTAGACTAGCCAAAACACAATCATTTTTCGGAAACAAAAATAACTTTGTTTTTCATACAAATATATGAAAAACAAGTTATAATTTGCGGTTTCACACATTTATTGTATGGGGACCCCCTTAATATATATATTTTTAAATTTTTAGTATTTGTTGTTATAGCGGCAGCGAAAATACATCATTTGTGAAAATTTCAGCTTTCTAGCTATCATGGTTTATGAGATACAGCCTGGAGACAGACAAACAGACAGCGCAGGCTTAGTATTAGGGTCTCATTTTACCCGTGGGTACGGAACCCTAAAAAAGGGAACGCGTACTCAAGAAGTGGATGAAGAGTTAATCAAATTGGCAATTAGAAAACATACACACACACACCCACTGTGTACTCGTCATATCAGCGATGTCGCCATGATTCTCCCTGATCCTCAACCACGAACGGGCTGTACATCCAGAATGTCTAGAATTCTGACTTACAGTGAATTCAAATAATCATAATGTGGTAGTACGCAGTTCAAGTTTAAATTGTCAAAGACTGTATGTTATGTACAATGGTTGTAAACATAGTCATTTTGACTTAATGTAAAGCTTACAATCTATACTAATATTATAATGCTGAAGAGTTTGTTTGTTTGAATGCGCTAATCTCAGGAATTACTGGTCCGATTTGAAAAATTATTTCAGTGTTAGATAGCCCATTTATTGAGGAATGCTATAGGCTACTTTTTATCCGGGTGCGCCGAGTAGTTCCCATGGGACGCGGGTGTAACCGCTGGCAGAAGCTGGTTATTAATAAGTAAACTACCTAAGGATGTACGTTTTTATTAACACGCTTTTTTTGTTATTTTTCTAAAGAAAGATTTATCGACTATGAGTCAAGTCACAAGTTATTAAGTTAGTCTTTGATAAATTAAAGTTTTTTTAATAAATAATAAAAAATTAACACCNACCCACTGTGTACTCGTCATATCAGCGATGTCGCCATGATTCTCCCTGATCCTCAACCACGAACGG
>NWSH02000081.1:2521431-2545546 GCA_002382865.2 Heliothis virescens | reverse complement strand
GAATAAGTACTGCAGTCAATTATTGCTCGACTTTGTTGATAGCGGGAACGTAGGGATGGCAGACATTTTTATTGACCGATACAAAGTTTTTCCTGTTGTATAATCATAATAAAAGGCTCTAACAGGATCTTACCAAATAAAAAGTTAGCATGTAGTTAAAATGACGTAAATAGGCGATCAATTCATCTAATCCCACGCTAAATTTAATACACTTCATTTTTCACGTTTAAAGTTATAATTTCCACTATCTAATACTCGACATTTTACTCTAGATGCAAAATAATAACTAGCTCAAACGTGCACCATNTGTAGTTAAAATGACGTAAATAGGCGATCAATTCATCTAATCCCACGCTAAATTTAATACACTTCATTTTTCACGTTTAAAGTTATAATTTCCACTATCTAATACTCGACATTTTACTCTAGATGCAAAATAATAACTAGCTCAAACGTGCACCATGGGCACGCGTTTCACAGTTTGGCCACCCCTGACTATAAGGGCTTATGTTCTCATAAAATTTTCGTAGGTACTACGGTTTCCCTTCTAAAAGTATTTGAGGATCAATTTCTTTTTCGTCTTTGTTTACATTGATGAGGCTTTAATGCCTTCTTTTAATATTTTGGTGGATTATTTTGTGGAAATAAGCATTGGGTAATTTTTTTTGCAGGAACATTTTTATTGTATTTTTTTGTACCAATTTCTACTAATAGATTAACTTGGAATCATCCGGGAAATCAAGTAACTTACCTATATGCATAAATGTAATTTATGAACTTATCATTGCACTTATTTGAAACTTAAATTGCTGAAAGTTGTAAACTGCTGTTTTTTTTTTATCTGTGAATATTTTTTTCCAATCTCATGGGGAAAAAGTTTTACTATACATTACTTCAAAAAATAAGCTAGACTTTTTGAAATAGGTGCATATGTAATCAACTTACGTCTTTCATCTTTTATGGAAACCCAGACCTTATTTCCAGAAAAAACATATCTGGCCTAAGCAGTTTTTGGTCCAGGAAAAAAAATATCTCGCTACCCTAACTCCACAGTGGCCTATAAATTTTTATTAAGTCCAAATTATTCTTTAGAGGTCAAGTTTGAAAATTACGAGCTCAGAATCAAGATAAGTGTTTTATCTCTGTGAACACTTTTGAACCTCTTTTACAACTTGTAATGTAACTAGCTTTTCTTTTTTTTTACAGTAACTTTGATAATGTAAATAAATGTGTCTAGTGGAGTATAAGAGGACAGAAACAAAATTTTAGGCTATAGATTTCAATACTCTATAGTAATATAATAAAGAGGAAACATTGTTTCGTTTGTTTGTTCGTTCCCTGAAGGCTCCAAAACTACTGAAATGATTTGAGAAATCTTTTCACTATGTTCTCCCGGGATGCGTGAAACCACGGGAAAACTGCTAGTATAATATATGATACAACTTTTTTTGAGTGATTAAGTAAGTTACTAGTTGTAAAAAAGGCACATTTAGTTCATCTCCAAAGCACATCTGAAAGCTGCGGGTTATTCGAAAGAGTTACTGCGGCCCTGGCGCACAGAGGGCTCCCGAAGGAACACGGTGCGTTTTAGACAGTCAAAGTCTGACACTCCCTCACACACCCACAGCGGGAGGGGTCATACTGACGATTTTCCATCGTTATAAAAAAAGGCACATTTGAAAAGAAAAAATAGGACGAATAACATAATCAGAATCAACTCCGAAACTCGGTAAAAAAAACAAGAGAATTTTCGTATTTTTCATCTCGAACCAGCATGAATATGTTAATAAGCTGCTGAATATTTAATTGATAAGATTTCACTTCGGTATAATTTATTAATTTAGTTTGAAAGATTAGCTATGAAAGTTTCGTGTAAATAAACGATAAAAAGGAAATTAGCAGTCTTTGGAAGTTCGTGTTAGGTCTTCGAAAGTTATTTAATTTTAATATTTTATATAAAAAAACTAGTAATTAATTTGTTTATGAAGTGTAAAACTGATAATCTATACAAATATTATGAATCTGAAGAGTTTGTTGGTTTGAACGCGCTAATCTCAGGAACTACTGGTCCGATTTGAAAGATTCTTTTAGTTTCGGATAGCCCACTTTTAAAGGAAGGTTATATACTACTTATCCGGGTGCGTGGTGTAGTGTCCACGGAATGCGGGTGAGATCGCTGGCTGAAGGTAGTCTTACCTGTTAGAGCTGTACAATTTTCGGCACAAATAATTATGATACTAAAAACAGTATGCATATCAAAGAGCTTTACTATCTAAAACAAACCTATACAAAACAATTGACACATATTACAAAAAACAGTATAGTTAGGTAATATTACAAGAGTTCCGTTTGTATGTTCGTTTAAACAAGGTTCGATTGTTTGACAATTAATCTGATTGAATTTCTAGTTAACAATATGTAGATAACTGAAAATTGAATCCCACCAAAAACATACTGTAAAAAACTAGCCAAGTCTCTATGGAACTACTTGTTTATCTCTAAAAAGTAATGAAATCTAGACAAAGTCGTGCTGAGTCTTAGGTTCCTTACTGCGATTTCTTTACTATAACAGTTAATGTTATATAACTGGCCGTTGACTTGTACCCAGTTACTTATAAAGAATGTTCAACGGCCAGTCATATCAGATTAACTGTTGCAGTAAAAACCTACAGACTTGAAATTTTGGTTTTTAAGTATGTGATTATAGCTTTCTAGATGACCAAAATTTCTGCGTTCTAGTCTTATCCAGAGGTTCTCAAATAGGGGCCTCAAAATGCGGCGAAATGGTTCCAGTAAAGGATGGTACGGCAGTGTTTGCTTTGCGCTCGACTTGGCGGGGGCACTGCCGTGCCCCCAAATGTTTTGTTTCAGAAAATGTTTCAGTGGCATGTCAATAGTGTAGTCCGTCAGACAAGTTGATGTGACCAATAAATTAAAATGTGTCATTATTTTGGTATCTGTTTCTGATATTTGGTGGAATGACAATCTCATTATTATTATAGGTAGGTAAGAGGAGATATTATGTTCTCTCTTTTGAGTAAATCTAATGTACAGACAACGGCAGGTCAACGTATACCGATCAATCAAATTTTACCAATCGAACATCTACCTTCCACTATTGTGATGAGGTTGAAAATCTATCGCAGAAATTTGACAGATTGTGGTAACTTGATGTGCTGTCGTCTATACTTGTAGATACAATAATTGTTTGTAATGACAAAAAATCTATAAGTACACAATATAGGTAGATATGATTTTTGAATGTTACATACTGAAAATTAAGGTCTTAATAAGAAAACGTACTACAGCAAAAATTTTCAAAAAGCTTTTTCTGTACAGAAATATGTAAATAAGTCCAACCAAATGGGATTATACCATCATCTATTTCGATTTGTAAATGCATTAAAAAAGTGTACGAATGTTGCAAAATTGCAAATTTGTGGGGTCATTAATCATATTCTGTCAGGCACGTCGACCGGCGCCATGTTTTCGAACACGAATAATGTTGTCAGGATTCGTAAACAGATACAAATGGATTTTTAGAACTTGACTGTTTTGACGCAGTTTCAAAAAATGTTTCGTAACTACACATTTTTTTTGTGAAAGTTAAGGTAATTTGGATTTCTAGGTTCAATCTAAATGTTATGGTTCTGTGATTTGGTTTTTAATTGTACCCAAAAAATTCTTCCGAGAAATATTGTAATTCAAACCTAATTTTATACCAATACTATTATCGTTAAATAAGTCAATGTTAAAATGGTGGTTCCAGGCTATCATTTGAACATCTTTGGTTATTGTTACGGGTAGTCAGAAGTCAGTATCAACGTCTGAAAATCAATATTACCAAGGGGGTTGAGGTCGTATAGGCAGTCACTCCATGTAAAACGCTAGTACTCAGCTGAATTACCTGTATGTAAACTGAAAGCCTCCAAAAGATTGAATGATTATGTCAGTAGATAAATTAACTAGGTACCCAAATCAATAGTTGACAATTTTCTCATACACATTTTATCCCTGTTTCAGTGATGACGTCATACATTCATTACATTATGCTGCCTCTATATAATACGTTCATGTTTAGCACATAACATTATGATACGTTTTTCAAGCTAATCGGGCTAATACGTACTTAATATACTTTTTATGCTATAGCACTGCACTTTGACCCCGGATATATTATGTTTTTTTTTGTCGTTGCGTTTGTTCCGTATGTAATAATGTATGGTACTGATCAGCTGTACAATCAACTTGAATGTGCTTCAGCAACTGCTGGATCGATTTAAAAAATCTTTCATTGTACGACTGTCTATTTATCGATTATTTTTTCAGTTGCATTTTATTCGTGTGTTTCTATTTGGCTCTAAGTTCTGTCATCCTAAGGTGCCTCTATGTTATGAAATTAGAGTTTTTATATACTACCCATCTATGAAGATTAGTAAGAAGAACAGGAAATAATACCAACCAAATTGCAAACCTCCTTTATTTACGTCGGTCAAAAATCACACTGACTTATCTAATTATTCTGCCAGCGGTTTCACCCGCGTCCCGGGAAACATACCCAGCGCACCTGGATAAAAAGTAGCCTATAGCCTTCCTCGATAAACAGGCTATCTGGCACTGAAATAATTTTTCAAATCGGATGAGTAGTTCTTGAGATTAGCGTGTTCAACCAAACAAACTCTTCAGATTTATAATATTATGTAAGAAAATTAGTAGAAAAACTGAATATAATAGCAACTAAATTACACTGACTTATCTAATTATTCTTGAAACCGACATACGACCTTACAAAAATACCCATAGTATGGCTCACTTAATGGTATGCATGCAACAAAGATATTGACCTAATTTAAGGCTTCTTGTCGAGGGTAGTTGTAACAGATAATCGGGGCTGGTAACACTAATATGTATGTTAATCGTTATGTCAAGGCTTCTCACATTAGGTGTACATTATTTGAAGCTATTGACCTGGTCAACTTTGGGTACTAGTCGTAGAGAGGTACTTTAGATGGATTTGTTTGATTAAATAATTATTTATTCTTTAAATTAGAGTAGAGTAGTGAGTCATCATCTTCTTTTCCATATCGCAGTTTATTTGTGGTCGGCGCGCCATGTTTTCTTCTTCCATTCTCTTCTATTTGCCGTCATCTTACAAGTAATATTCTTCCTAGCCATATCGACTTTCACGCAATCGATCCATCTTTTCTTTGGTCGTCCCCTTCCGCCATATCCATCTTTAATCATGGTCAAAACCTTCGAGTAGATTAGTGAGTATGAGTGAGATAATCTATCCTAATTATAAAGCTGAAGAGTTTGTTGGATTTCTTGAACATGCCATTATCAGGTGCATCTATTTATCGAGCAAGGTTACACGCTGCTTTTATCCGGTTGCGGGAAGTGGATCTACCGTCCCTTTATCGAGCAAGGCTATGGCTGTACTCTACTTTTACCCGCTTGTGGGATGTGGTTCTCCCGGGATTTGGGGGAAATTATGACAGTGGCTTGTTTTATTGTAAAATATATGAATGGAGAACCTTATTTTTTATTTCTAGCATGGCTCGTGTGGGTATCACTTGATAATAAAGATAATCCTCTTCAAATATGGTCTGGCAAAAATGGATCACTGCTTCCGAATTTTCATAATAAGCTCTTTAACCTTAAATAAGGAAAGAAAATTGACGGATAAGTTATTATTCANTTTGAGTAAATCTAATGTACAGACAACGGCAGGTCAACGTATACCGATCAATCAAATTTTACCAATCGAACATCTACCTTCCACTATTGTGATGAGGTTGAAAATCTATCGCAGAAATTTGACAGATTGTGGTAACTTGATGTGCTGTCGTCTATACTTGTAGATACAATAATTGTTTGTAATGACAAAAAATCTATAAGTACACAATATAGGTAGATATGATTTTTGAATGTTACATACTGAAAATTAAGGTCTTAATAAGAAAACGTACTACAGCAAAAATTTTCAAAAAGCTTTTTCTGTACAGAAATATGTAAATAAGTCCAACCAAATGGGATTATACCATCATCTATTTCGATTTGTAAATGCATTAAAAAAGTGTACGAATGTTGCAAAATTGCAAATTTGTGGGGTCATTAATCATATTCTGTCAGGCACGTCGACCGGCGCCATGTTTTCGAACACGAATAATGTTGTCAGGATTCGTAAACAGATACAAATGGATTTTTAGAACTTGACTGTTTTGACGCAGTTTCAAAAAATGTTTCGTAACTACACATTTTTTTTGTGAAAGTTAAGGTAATTTGGATTTCTAGGTTCAATCTAAATGTTATGGTTCTGTGATTTGGTTTTTAATTGTACCCAAAAAATTCTTCCGAGAAATATTGTAATTCAAACCTAATTTTATACCAATACTATTATCGTTAAATAAGTCAATGTTAAAATGGTGGTTCCAGGCTATCATTTGAACATCTTTGGTTATTGTTACGGGTAGTCAGAAGTCAGTATCAACGTCTGAAAATCAATATTACCAAGGGGGTTGAGGTCGTATAGGCAGTCACTCCATGTAAAACGCTAGTACTCAGCTGAATTACCTGTATGTAAACTGAAAGCCTCCAAAAGATTGAATGATTATGTCAGTAGATAAATTAACTAGGTACCCAAATCAATAGTTGACAATTTTCTCATACACATTTTATCCCTGTTTCAGTGATGACGTCATACATTCATTACATTATGCTGCCTCTATATAATACGTTCATGTTTAGCACATAACATTATGATACGTTTTTCAAGCTAATCGGGCTAATACGTACTTAATATACTTTTTATGCTATAGCACTGCACTTTGACCCCGGATATATTATGTTTTTTTTTGTCGTTGCGTTTGTTCCGTATGTAATAATGTATGGTACTGATCAGCTGTACAATCAACTTGAATGTGCTTCAGCAACTGCTGGATCGATTTAAAAAATCTTTCATTGTACGACTGTCTATTTATCGATTATTTTTTCAGTTGCATTTTATTCGTGTGTTTCTATTTGGCTCTAAGTTCTGTCATCCTAAGGTGCCTCTATGTTATGAAATTAGAGTTTTTATATACTACCCATCTATGAAGATTAGTAAGAAGAACAGGAAATAATACCAACCAAATTGCAAACCTCCTTTATTTACGTCGGTCAAAAATCACACTGACTTATCTAATTATTCTGCCAGCGGTTTCACCCGCGTCCCGGGAAACATACCCAGCGCACCTGGATAAAAAGTAGCCTATAGCCTTCCTCGATAAACAGGCTATCTGGCACTGAAATAATTTTTCAAATCGGATGAGTAGTTCTTGAGATTAGCGTGTTCAACCAAACAAACTCTTCAGATTTATAATATTATGTAAGAAAATTAGTAGAAAAACTGAATATAATAGCAACTAAATTACACTGACTTATCTAATTATTCTTGAAACCGACATACGACCTTACAAAAATACCCATAGTATGGCTCACTTAATGGTATGCATGCAACAAAGATATTGACCTAATTTAAGGCTTCTTGTCGAGGGTAGTTGTAACAGATAATCGGGGCTGGTAACACTAATATGTATGTTAATCGTTATGTCAAGGCTTCTCACATTAGGTGTACATTATTTGAAGCTATTGACCTGGTCAACTTTGGGTACTAGTCGTAGAGAGGTACTTTAGATGGATTTGTTTGATTAAATAATTATTTATTCTTTAAATTAGAGTAGAGTAGTGAGTCATCATCTTCTTTTCCATATCGCAGTTTATTTGTGGTCGGCGCGCCATGTTTTCTTCTTCCATTCTCTTCTATTTGCCGTCATCTTACAAGTAATATTCTTCCTAGCCATATCGACTTTCACGCAATCGATCCATCTTTTCTTTGGTCGTCCCCTTCCGCCATATCCATCTTTAATCATGGTCAAAACCTTCGAGTAGATTAGTGAGTATGAGTGAGATAATCTATCCTAATTATAAAGCTGAAGAGTTTGTTGGATTTCTTGAACATGCCATTATCAGGTGCATCTATTTATCGAGCAAGGTTACACGCTGCTTTTATCCGGTTGCGGGAAGTGGATCTACCGTCCCTTTATCGAGCAAGGCTATGGCTGTACTCTACTTTTACCCGCTTGTGGGATGTGGTTCTCCCGGGATTTGGGGGAAATTATGACAGTGGCTTGTTTTATTGTAAAATATATGAATGGAGAACCTTATTTTTTATTTCTAGCATGGCTCGTGTGGGTATCACTTGATAATAAAGATAATCCTCTTCAAATATGGTCTGGCAAAAATGGATCACTGCTTCCGAATTTTCATAATAAGCTCTTTAACCTTAAATAAGGAAAGAAAATTGACGGATAAGTTATTATTCAATCTACATAACTCACCATCTATAAATAACAACACTTAGACAGAGCATGTCAGTCCGTTTGTAGTGTCCACAGTCTATGGGAATGAGGACAAAGACTAAAACAATAGACGCCCACTTAGCTATTACAACTTGTGCGGTGTTCCTACCGTTACTATAGGACATTGTCGTTTGTTTTTTACCTACAACCATGCAAATAATGAAGATTCTTAAGTAAGTAATTCTTATAAGCGTCTAATGCTCATTTCATTTAATAAAAGATATATACTAATAGAGCCCGCCCAGAATATTTAGTATAATGATAATAGAAATCGGCCTTTGCACAATGTTTTTGTAACATGTGTGCGAAAAGTGTAACAAAATAAATAAATATATATGTATACTTATATTTTTAGAAAGGGAATTAAAGAAAACCTGCCTTACATGGAATTTGATTGGGAAAGAATGGCTAAAATGCTGTTAAAGAAGCTCCATTTCTGTATTTGTTTTATTTTAAAAACTCATATTTACGTTTGCTCCTAACTTAAGTATATATCAATATTAATATTTGGGAAATCAAAAGTATGGTTGTATCACAAAAGGAATCATTATCACAAATCACAGGGTTCTTAATATTCCACGAGAAAGCGTGACAGTTATTTAGCTAAATAAGTCATTTGCCAACTAAATTAGTACGGATCTATTTTCCATTCTACTCCGTCTGTATCTATTTTGGGCAGGTATTTCTGGCTAGTTTATCCATTTTGCCAAGTTCTCTGCAACTATTTGTAGGTAGAAATTTTGCTTTTTATTAAGTTATGTTTTCTTATTGTTTCAGTTCTTCATACAACTCACGTGCAGCTGTAACCAACATTTTGTTGAAATCAAGAGAATAATTTGTAAGTTCCTACTCAATTAATATTTTAAATTCAGATTCATTTGTTGTATGTATATAAGTATTTGCTATCTTTAAATAACCCAACACACGATCATACGCCAATAAGTAAACAGGAAGTTAACGTTTTACATTTTTTACAGTCTTTATTTTTACGAAAACGTAAATTGGAACTGGGTTTTAATAATAATTCTCAAAGGAAAAACACAACCACAGATGCGGGCATCATCATATGAATGCAATCATGGTTCAATGGTTGACCACAAAACTATTGATTGAATGTTACGATAAATAAAATGAAAAAGAATAAAGATGAAGTACGAAGACCCACTTTGCATCATTTTGATTAATAATATAATTTAACATTTTTTGTGACTAAAACCATGCTATTTTTTAAACAAAAAATAAATATGGAAGGTGTTAATAAATGCAAGTCATCTACCATCCTTTAATTAGACGTTTTGCAACTGGTCTGCTGTAGGTTTTGGCTTAAAAGGGTTTGAATTTAATGTAGTAGTTAAATTGAAAGGGTCTTGGGAATTAGTAATCTACCTACTTGTCGTTGTTTCTATGGTTTTTGAAATAAAACCTTATGAATGAGACTTGAGTTTCGATGCAGGCTGATTTTGTTACGTTTTTTATCTGGCTGTAACTCATTAATCCCTAAATACTTTTTGAGCTACGTCACAATACACCTAAATTATTCTTTAGTTACGTTAGGTAAATTAGGTCATCATCTGCCTAGCCTTTTCCCAACTATGTTGGGGTCGGCTTCCAGTCTAACCGGATGCAGCTAAGAAACCACGTGTGTTACATGGGAGCGACTGCCTGTCTGACCTCCACAACTCCAGTTACCCGGCAACCTGAGCACTCTTTAGGTAAAGATGGTTGTCAGACTTTCTGGCTTCTGACTACCGTAACGACTGCCCAAAGATGTTCAAATGACAGCCGGGACCCACTGTTTATCGTGCCTTCCGAAACACGGAAGAACTCGTAATGACAAGATGGTCACCCATCCACGAATCAGGTGTTAGGTATCAACATCCATTAGGTATCACAGGTGCAAAAAATAATTATTCTCAGTAATCTTAAATCTCGGCTCATAATTTGAAGATAACTCTTTAGAATGTCCTCCAACAAAGGACCAAGGCGAGTCCAGCTCTGATATCAAAACATCAGTTTTACGATGATCCAGCGACGGGTTTTACTGCAGACCACAAACTCGTAGTTAAGCTCAGATCACTGGATTTAGATTATACCAGATGGGAGTGACAATAAAAAGCATTGACCTAGAGTGGACGAAACTATTCTAATGAAATGGACTAATAAAAGTCAAAAACTTGGCACTGACGTACACGCTTCAGTGAGGAACTTAGTTCCCTCTAACTATTTAAACATTGCGATGAAAAATGTATAAAAACCAACGCTGCAATACCAGCTTTTATTTAAATACGACATCCAAATCAGTTCATCCATTTAAGAGCTATGATGCCACATGCCTACAAACACAACGGTCAAACTTAAAACAGCCCTCTTTTTGCCTCACGTATTAAAAACAAAATTAGACGTCATATGAAGATACATAGAAGACGGGCCATATTAACCAGATGCAAGAAGTAGTTTCCGTTGTAGTTCGTTTCACTCAAACCGCTGAATTCTTTCAGGTCTGGTCAGTCCTAGCTACCCTTATGTCTAGTAGCTTAGTCCTGAAACTTAAGGCCCATTTACACATTGCGATTTCATTGCCCGTTGCTTGCCATTTTATTGCAGGAATATTTGACGTAACTGCAAGTACCATCTTGCTGCAATAACATGGCAAGCAGCGGGCAATGAAATCGCAATGTGCAAATGGGCCTTTATGGTCTTCTTAAAATTTACTATACATCCTACATAACTAAGTTCTAAAAAGACTATTTCTGTCCACGATAAAATACTGAATAGTATAACTTTAATGGAACTTTGATCTATTCTCGAGGTCGGATGAAACAAAACAGACTTTCCATGTCAAGGCCTCGTTTAAGTATGGCCAACTGTTACTTGTAATTACTACCACCTTCCTACTGAGTAACATTATGGGAATTAACAAGTGGTTTAAAGGTTGGGATAGAAACATTCAAAGCTAATAAATTGATGAATTTCAAAAATAGAACTTATTAACAGCCGTTTCTCAGGTCCCAGACAAAGTTCTAGATTGCTACCTCACAGATCAGGCCACAGAAAAGAAGTCAAAATTTGATGATTTCATTGAATTACTTCAGACGCATACTCCCGCCTCCTATGCATCCTCTTGTCAATGTACCCCTAAATAAACCTACTTTAGCGTTTTATTATATTTAACATAGTTTAAACCAGGCGGTACTTATTATACCGTTTTATAATATCGTCGGTGCGCTTGAAAAACTGAGATGTGTGTGCTTTTTTTTATCGAAGCGAAGAATTTCTATTCCAAGAAGTTCTTTCTTCCTCCTGAAAAGTTGCAATTTTTTACATATCAGATTTGGAAACGCACTGACGATATGTCAAATCAGGCATTCGAATTTGAAGCATACATTCGCTTCAATAACATAGGTGCTTATGTGGAATTGGTTCGATTAAATTCCAAACCCAAAAAAAAAACGAAAATAAAATCCTTTGACAAAAACAGAATAAAAATCTGTGACGGGAACAAAGGCCTAACTGTCAATATGTGAACTGTTATTAATAGCAGTTTTTTACTCTGTTTGATTCGCGCACAGTCAATGAACACCGCGAGTTACATTTTAACATTTTGAATTTATTAATCCTTTTTGCTGAACTGTATTTTTTTGATCAACTGAAGTGGGTGGTATTGGAATAGTTTAAAAGCCTTTTCGAGTGTTCTTAGAGAGATTTTTATACGTATGTGGTACAAAAATCAGTGATGTTATCGATATTAAAAGAGCCATTCACGGCATTAGTAACTTAAGCGTAGATATTTATTAACAAACTAGCAGTTTTCCCCGGCTTCACCCTCGTGCCGGGGATACTTCATCCCGTACCCGGATAAAACATAGCCTATGCCACTCAGGAATAGTGTAACTTCGCAACAGTAAAAGATTGTTTCGAATCGGTTCAGTAGTTTAGGAGCCCTTAGAGTACAAACCAACAAACAAAAAAATGTTTATTCTTTATTTATATTAGAAAAGATGTCAT
This sequence comes from Heliothis virescens, assembly GCA_002382865.2. Taxonomy (NCBI): domain Eukaryota; kingdom Metazoa; phylum Arthropoda; class Insecta; order Lepidoptera; family Noctuidae; genus Heliothis; species Heliothis virescens. Next base: position 2,533,142 of record NWSH02000081.1, on the reverse strand, counting down.
TTGTTAATAAATAAAAATGTTTACGTTATTTTAACTCTTTTCCGAACCAGCAACCTAATAAAGGTAACCTAATTATTAAATAACTTTCATCTCAAAGTCTCCTCACCTTCTTTCTACCTTCAAAAGTAAGGAAGAAGTTAAAATCTTAATTATTAAAGAGTCCTAAGTCAAAAGTTCTTTGAGTGTCCATTCCGTAACTTCAAGAAATTAAAAGCACTTAATATTTGAAGTAAACTGTGTTCGAACTTCGAAGTTCGAAAGTTGCCACCAGGTTTCAAACTATTTGGCGAAAAGCAAAGTTAGGTAAAGTGGAGGTCCGAGTCACTTCAGACTTAGGTACCGGTGTATTGCGAGTACCCTTGAGGTACTTAACTCCTTTGCTAGGTTTAAGTGTACTTAGCACAAGGATCTAGATTAAACTTCAGAAATGTTACGAGCTTTTTACGAACGAGTTAAGTTTAAGCATCTTATTTGAATGTTTTGAAGAGTTTATGTGTTAATATTGAAGTTTTGGGAAAATGTGTATGTTACTGTAAAAGTAAAACCTAAGGTTAGTTGTAAAACTCAATATTTACGACCTCTTATAATTGTTGGGACCATTGTATTATAGACGTTTATTTTTGAATTTTACTAATATTCACTTTTTGTTACTAACTAATTCTCAAGCTTTTACGGTAACAAATATTATGTAAATTGTTGTAAAAATAAATGTTAAACGGTTGCAAAAAGAAACCGATACACCTAAAGATCTAATGAACATAAATCAAAATCTTTCTATAAAGCTAGGCTGAAAATCAGCACTTTTTAACGCCAAAGAAACAAAGACAGTCCCCAAAACGTACACCATGTCAACTTCCTTTGTATTTTTTGGTAGAAAGAAGAAGCAGAACAAACTTATTTCTGTCTCCAATAAAAACAGAGATTTCTTTGTATAATCTTGTTCCTACTGGGTTCAAGGTCATATCGTCAATTTTCCCCGCAAATGGGGATGACTTAGCAACAATAAAATTACTTTTTAAGTTTCCCCAACTTGGAACAAAGATCTATCCGTATAAAATAGTAGGAAAGTTTTTACGACCCTCTGGGGTTAGTATAGGGGCTAGTATATAATAATCCCACCAAAAACATACTGTAAAAAACTAGCCAAGTCTCTATGGAACTGCTTGTTTATCTCTAAAAAGTAATGAAATCTAGACAAAGTCGTGCTGAGTCTTAGGTTCCTTACTGCGATTTCTTTACTATAACAGTTAATGTTATATAACTGGCCGTTGACTTGTACCCAGTTACTTATAAAGAATGTTCAACGGCCAGTCATATCACATTAACTGTTGCAGTAAAAAAATCGCAGTAAGAAACCTGAGACTCAGCACGACTTTGTCTAGATTTCATTACTTTTTAGAGATAAACAAGCAGTTCCATAGAGACTTGGCTAGTTTTTTACAGTATGTTTTTGGTGGGATTTCACTTCTTTTTGTAGAAACGTGAGCTTATTGACATTAACCTAAGGCGGTATGTTGATATCTGCAATAGTTTGGTTGGGTTCTTGTGTTTTCTAATCAGGGTCACCAGGTACTCCAGATCTTCGATTATCCTAGTTTATGTAGTTTTCCCTTTATGTGGCCATTAAACCCTAAATCTGTACCAAATTTCAGCTCTCTGAGATTATGGGAAGTACTAGTTCTATTTTGATGATCATGAGTGAGTGAGTGTCGAAAATACGAAACTTTGCTTTCGCTTAGCTTCGGAACTAAATTACCTACAGACTTGAAATTTTGGTTTTTAAGTATGTGATTATAGCTTTCTGGATGACCAAAATTTCTGCGTTCTGATCATACCCAGAGGTTCTCAAATAGGGGCCTCAAAATGCGGCGAAATGGTTCCAGTAAAGGATGGTACGGCAGTGTTTGCTTTGCGCTCGACTTGGCGGGGGCACTACCGTGCCCCCAAATTGAAAAATACGAAAGTACCACTTTCGTGCTGTGTGAATTATTTAAGGACGTTTTCTGTAAATTAAAAAGACTGTTTGTGACAGTGGCTTGATTTATTTAAAAAAAATTATAGTTTCGATAAGTTGATCTATCAATACAATTCACGTTTACACACGAAAGTCACCATTTACAAAGAACAAATGAAAAAAAATAACACCAGATCTATGTGTGGGTGTGTGTGTGTGGGTGTGTGTGTGTAGGTGTGTGTGTGGGTGTAAGTGTGTGTGTGTACGTTCAAGCAGAATCTGAACACTATTATATTTATGGAGGGAAAGTCTGTCTATTAATTACACATTTTATTTAAATATCTAAACGTCGAAGCTTAAAAGCATTTGAGTTTGGCTCACATAAAACATTTTGCAATACCACAGGAATATAAATGTTTATATCCTAAACCGTCCCTTTTTATGCCACCACAATACGAAACATTTCAAAGGGACCCAACGATTTTGATGGAAACCATAAATGACAAATTCACCAACATCCGTATTTTAACTCGTATGAAAAACCTTTCGGTCCTTTTTCCCTCAAAGAAAAACATATCTTACCCAGTATAAATATGACGTATTTTAACAAAAGTCTTATATATTATGGCGTTTCAATTTTCATATTCATTATGGGTACTGGTATTTTTGTCAGATTCATTGAAACAACCTGCAGTGAGTTCTAAGTACCGTTTGCTATATTTCTGTCCAGTTTTATATTCATTTTCAAATTTATTTCAAAGCCTAAAACAAAGCTTGTTTCAGGTTGCAAATTGAAATGCCTGATACTTCGTAATAAAAGAATATGTAGTACAAGGTAATAAATATCGATTTATGTTGCATTTTCAGGTTAATAATGTACATGTAAATATCTAATGTAAATATGTAAAATAATATTTCATCATATATGTATGTGTTTTCTACGCCAATATAAGACAGTAAAGTTAAACCATACTGTTGCATTTTAACTCGATTTAATTTAAGTTCGAATACATTAAAAAAAGCCTGATAGTTTTTTGATTAAGTCATATTTTTTTTAAGCTTGCCTATTTACATAAGTTGTAAGTTATAAAAAAATAAGTACAGTCGTAGAGAAAATTAGATTTATCTCGTAATCACTGCCGGTTCCAGTGCTAAATTAAATTCTTCCGGCAGTTTTACGTTCGTTTCAGAAAAATAATCCTTCTAGATGGGACTAGATCCGTTAATTGAAATTCTCAGTGAGACTCATCTAGTTCTTTTATTTTTATTTAACCATTTTGTCTTTGTATGAAGCGCAGTGTATTTTTATATAAGTATTTATTTAAAGTTTCATTTGGTTTTAAAGATATCTATTGTCGTTAGTATTTGTGCGGTTGAAAATAAATAGTTATCCAATTTCTCATTTTCTTAGGTACACTAAATAAGTTATAGTAAAAAAAATAACATTCCAATAATTTGCCTAAAATGAATTAACTTCATAAGAAAAGTTACTAAATTAAATCTCTCAACTACTAAAAGTTCTTCTCAAAATTGATGTCTGAAATCCCGCACTAAATCTTAGTACCCATAACTTGGTATACAACAGCTTAGTGAATCAAATTCCCTCGCACCTCCGCTCTATGAGATAAACGTCTCACAGATTTAATATTCGAAGCTCCGCTTAAATTGGACGTAAAGAGATTTGCTTTTATATAGCACGAGGATCGTCGCACGACTAAAATACGTTGACCTGTCTTAAGAATTAATTAAATCAGGAATTTATTGGTGGTGTTTTTGGTATGCTATTGCACTTGAATATGCAGGGCTGAAAGAGTGGATAATTTATAAAATCTTTAGTACTTACCTGTTAAAAATAGTGAACAGTGTTATTTATTTTTAATTTATTCTTAACAACTCTGTTATCTTTTCCTAATCGAAATGTTATACAAAAAATATGACCAAAGTTAAAATGAAATGTCACCACAGCAGGCCAGTCCATGTACGAGTTAATTTTTTAATAGTTTTCAGTTTATTATTATTTATTAAATAAAGTTACCTTCAGACGCAGATGTATTACAATTAATTATGATAAAATCTGTAACATATAGGTACGTTAAAATGTTGCCAACATCACGAAGCAAGCTATTCTAGTCGCTAGATAATCATCCAGCCTGTACATTTCATTTACAATACCCAGCCATACCTACTAATTTGCAATACTTACTACTACAAGAAATGCTGATTTATTTGATTACAGTCTCATTAGCTATGCGCATACGCTGTAGCGGGAACACCATCGGCGGTTTATTACACAAAGTCACGATATACGTGTAGGATTGCAGAAACTATTAATACAAGGTGTTACAAAATACCCATGAAGCGGAAAGGGGTTAAATGATGCTTAACAAGGAGCCACAATACTTGATTTTTTGAAAAGAGTGTACATAGAGTTTCTTGCCGGCTCTTCTCAATGAGACCCGCTTCTTGGAACCGTGTTAGCTTGACGTTTCGAAAGAGCTTTTATAGACCTATTTGAAATTTATGTAAAGATGAGCTATGAGTACATTTACAATTATTTGAAATTATCATTGATTATATCATCATCATCTCCCTGCCCTTATCCCAATCTATTTGGGGTCGGCGCAGGAAGAAGAAAACCTTCCATTCTCTTCTATTTGCCGTCATCTCACAAGTAACATTCTTCCTAGCCATATCGACTTTCACGCAATCCATCCATCGTTTCTTTGGTCGTCCCCTTCCGCAATATCCATCTACATTCATACTCAAAACCTTCCTCACTACATGATCCTCACTTTTCCGCATCACATGCNATCATCTCCCTGCCCTTATCCCAATCTATTTGGGGTCGGCGCAGCATGTTTTCTTCTTCCATTCTCTTCTATTTGCCGTCATCTCACAAGTAACATTCTTCCTAGCCATATCGACTTTCACGCAATCCATCCATCGTTTCTTTGGTCGTCCCCTTCCGCAATATCCATCTACATTCATACTCAAAACCTTCCTCACTACATGATCCTCACTTTTCCGCATCACATGCCCATACCATACCAGCCAGTTTCCGCATAATTTTTCGGTTACCGGTGCCACTTTCAAACTTCCTCTTATATACTCATTCCTCACTCGATCCATTCGCGTAACACCACACATTCCTCTTAACATTCTCATCTCTGCTGCATGCAATTGTCTTTCATTCATCCCTTTTGTGGGCCAGCACTCTGATCCATACAGGACAGCAGGTCTAACCATGGTCTTGTAGACCTTCACCTTAAGTTTAAGGGGAAGGCGGGGGTCACAAATTGTTCCCGTAACCTGCCGCCATTTCATCCATCCTACGTTAATTCGGTGCTTGACTGTCCGATCAATTTCGCCATCGCCCTGAATAAGTGAACCGAGATACCGATAGTCGGAGCAANCACACATTCCTCTTAACATTCTCATCTCTGCTGCATGCAATTGTCTTTCATTCATCCCTTTTGTGGGCCAGCACTCTGATCCATACAGGACAGCAGGTCTAACCATGGTCTTGTAGACCTTCCCCTTAAGTTTAAGGGGAAGGCGGGGGTCACAAATTGTTCCCGTAACCTGCCGCCATTTCATCCATCCTACGTTAATTCGGTGCTTGACTGTCCGATCAATTTCGCCATCGCCCTGAATAAGTGAACCGAGATACCGAAAGTCGGAGCAGACTGGAAGTGGCTCGCTATCAAGCGTCATGGCTTCAGGACTGGAGAGACCGCCGAAATCGCAGAACATGTATTCGGTTTTGGTTCTGCTGATTTTCAAGCCAACATTCTCCAGTCTCTGTTGCCAATTTTCCAATCTGCTCTGGATCTCAGGTCCATCTTCACCAACCAGGACAATGTCGTCGGCATAAAGCATGCACCAGGGTGCCTCTTCCTGTATGTCATATATTATTATATCATTGATTATAATAAACTTATTTAAAACTAAAAATTTTTCATTGTCTTGCTTCAATTCTTAAAATTAAAGATTAAACAGACTGACTGTTATATTATTACTGAATATCTATGTACGTACTAAAAAAAAAAATCAAAATAAATATACTTACAACACTCACCTAGATATTTTTGTAAAATCTTGTAGGAAGAAGTAATTTTGTATATTGTAGATTTTTTGTGACAATGAGAGTAACAAAATTAATTACGAGTGCTCTACAGTGGGTGACAATTAATTCACTTTTAATAGTTGTAGACGGTTTTATGTTCTAGATACTGGGTTCTGGCCAAAGAGCTTTTTTATAACATCTTGAAATAATGTATTAAGAGTGTCGCGGTTGCTTTGATTACATTTTTATACAGATTATGTTTAGAAACCAAGCTTTTAATCTTCCCAGGAGCACTCCACTTTGAGCTCAGGTACTTTTTCTTCACAAACGACAAAAAACACAATTTCTTGACTTTATTCGATTCACGATCCAACCTAAATTCTTTATTCGGTTAAGGCCCTAAAATAATTTATTCTATACCGTCAGGCTGACCTTTTATCTTTTCTTTTATCTATCAGTTTTCTCCATTACAGAAATTATTTGAATTAAGAACAGATAAATCGATCGAACAAAAGCCTATTAGGTGATACACTTTTTTTTATTTTGTCTATAAAGATTACGGTCCAACTAGGTCTGTTCGGTCAACTGCGGCGTTTTAATGGCCCTATAGTAAAGTTTTGCAGCTACGGCTCAACTTAAGTTTGTTGAATCTCGTACATAAGTTTATTATACCCTGGAAAATATAACTTGATGATACTGACAGTTTCAAATCTGGCGCAGTTTATTGTAGAATTGTTTAAAGTCGACTACATTATAACCCATTCAAACATTCTTTAGAATATTAGTACTAAGCATACTTACTAATTAATTATCTAAATTTGTTTAGGACTGGCTGTTTCCCGTAGTGTCCCAGGAGACCTTCCTCACGCACCTAGACAAAATATATGTTACTCGGGGATGGGGATAGTTTATCTTTCCAACAGCGAAATATTTTTTTAAATCGGTACAGTAGTTTCGTCTTTATGGTATAAATAGCAAACGAAAATTTTTTTTTTTTTAATTTAGAATAGTTTATCTTCCCAACAGTGAAAGAATTTTCCAAATAGGTTCAGTACTTTAGCTTTTAAGTATAAACAAGTAAACAAAAAATGTTTTCTCTTTATTTCATTACTATAGACTTAAGAACAAGGATGAAGTTTAGACCTAGCGACAGTCAATAGCAATTTAAACTTGTGCACTGCATAGTTCAGTGTCGAATGTTGTTAGCAAATGTATTGTTTCTGTTATAAATTAGTGTTCCCGGATTGTTAGCAGTTGGTTAGGGAAAATTACTATGTCATGGCTGTGTTGTAGTTGGTGAGAAGTTATGGAATTTGTTACCTAAATATTTAATGGGTCATCTATCTACAGGGTTATTTGTAACTCGACGTATATCCGGAAGGAGGTGATAGAAGGGCCCGAGAGCAACATATTAAGCCACTATTACCTCTGAGCAAAGTTCAGTGGTTTCTTAGATATTGGCAATTTTTGGATTTTTGGAAATTTACCCAAAATTCGACATTCAAGCTTAGACCTTTTTGGCCATTATTACACCATTTGAAAACCTTCTGACTAATCCTCTCAAGCTTACGCACTTTTCTGCCTCATACAGCTTAACGATGTCGAAATCTAACAGTACTGGATTTGGTAGCATCGTTTTACAGGACGATTTGGTTATTTTGCGCCCGCACTTAGTAAGACACACACAAAATAAAAATGAAAGAAATAAATTTATAAAGAGGGGAGATTTGTTTGTTTGTAACGAATAGGCTCCGGATCTACTGAACCGATTTAAATAATTCTTTCACTGTTAGGAAGCTACCTTATATGCGCTGATAATGGACTATTTTATCCGGGTACAGGAAGAAGTTTCCACGGGACACGGGTGAAACCGTGTAGTGTTGTTATACTTATTTTTTACGTTTAATCAGTACCTGAGAATATTCCGAGTTATATCTTACCATTAATCAATATCAATATTTTAAACGCGTTAATAACATTTCTTTCAGCATGCACTATCAACTAATCAAGAAAATATGTTTAAATCGTGGACGGTTCTAGTATATTTTTTTAAAATATCGATCTTCAAAACATTATAAACATTACCCACCTAATTATAAGGTTCAAAATAGCTTGAAGTACGTAAAAAAAAAATTGTGAAGAAAAAGCGTAACTTATAATTACTGTGATAAGTATCTCGACCTAGGTAATATTTTACGAAGAATTATTACATTGAAACAGACGAGTGATTTATACAATTTTGATTTAAGTAATTAGTCTTTAAGTATAACAAATGGTATTGCAGTACTTAGTAGGCGTGCTATTTAAGAAAAGTAATTACTTACATTGTACTTTATAGTGGACATTTTATCAGATAGATAAATCATACGGGTAAAGTTTTAAAAGTTTTACGTTATTTTATAATTTTAAGTGCAATAAGAAGTAAAATATCTGTGCTATAAATATGTAAACTACAATGTAATTACTTCACATACATATAATATTATTAAAGTGAAATATCTGTAGGAACTCAAAATACCTTAATTTCAGGATTTTTATTTTAACATCCCTTACTGTAATTGATAACAATAATTACAAATAAAAATATATATAGAAAAATACACAAAAATATAAAAGAAATGTGAAAATTAATTTCATCAAACTACAACGGCTTAAACTTAAAATTCAGAAAAACCTAAACGACATATTCCGAGATGGCACTTAAGACATTTTGAAGTATAAAAAGTCTGTAGATCAACGAAGTGTAATGGACATCACACCTCGTCTCCACACTTGAACACCTCACTGAAATAAGGTCGAGTTTTATTTCGAATTTTCAGCTTTACAGTTGCATAAATTCAGTCGTATTTATATTATTTTTTTAAGTGTGAGTACAAATTAAGTTTTGTAAAAAACTTTTTACAAAAAAGAAAACTGACTTCACAAAAAAACACTGAAAGGGATAAAATAAAACTTCATGGCTCTAGAAGTCGGTGTCTGCACNAAATCGGTCTTCATAAAAAAACACTGAAAGGGATAAAATATGATATATGCATACTTGTATGTATGTGCGTTTTCAATTACGCAATTAAATGTTTTTTCTTTATTTCTTTCTTTTTCTAAAATAAAACTTTTCACATGGCTCTAGAAGTCGGTGTCTGCACGTCTGTTGACTGTGTTTATTTTGCCACCGACTTCTAGAACCATGTGAAAAGTTTTATTTTATCCCTTTCAGTGTTCTTGGAGTAATCGGTTAACATACATAAAAAAAAGGTCGAATTGAGAACCTCTTCCTTTTTGGGAAGTCGGTTAAAAATACCTATTTTCTCTGGGTTATTGTTATTATTACTTATCACATAAACTCAACTTTGTATCCACAAAAAAATTATAAACATAAATAAAACCATTCTATAAAAGTATTCGATAAAATTGGGATGTCAAAAATCACCTGAAAGTGGTCAGAAAAAGAAAACAAATACACGATTTAATAACCTACTCCTTGTTTAAAAATCTGTTAAAAACAAAACAAAATTTCGCAATCGTTACAAAAACACCATTATCTATTGAATCACATAGCTGAAGTTTTATCAATGATTATTTTGAATGCTCATAATTAATTATTTTACTATCACATTCTGACCGATAGCCTTTTATGATTTCATCCTCAATAAATCGGTAAATAACCGAATTTATACAAACATCAGGTATGAATTTATTATCTGAATTTACGATAATGCAATCAGTATCAGTCGGTGCAATATTTTATTGAATTTATAATCCACTTCACAAAGTAGGTTATTACGCGGACAATGAATAATATTTTTGGGTAGTCTTTGTCCGATTAATTTATGGACAAAAAAATCTATCTTTTTAAAGAATAAAGCTAACATTCAACCTGTTTAAGATTTGTAAATCTATGTTCACATAAAAGTTCAAAGACAAATAACTCATTTGTTTAAAAATAGACACTAGTTACCATGTATTTAAATACACACACATACAAACTGAATCATTCAAATTCTCTTATACCAACACGCACTGTCATACAAATACAACACTTTGACAGCTGTCAAAACTATCAGAAATTCTCAACTTACGATAAAGTTGAAAATGGAATCCCTCTTTGTAAAATACTGTTCAAGTGATTGTCAAATGTTTTGACTTTCAGATCGTTAGATTGAGTAGTGTGATAACGTAATGTTTTGACAGTTTGTTTGCATGTTCAACAATTAATGATTGTTATTTGGTTTAATTTCATAAGTTGTTTGTTTATAAGGAAATAGAAAAATGATGGCATGCTAACCTATTTTCCATGGGGATTTGATTATTTATTGTTACCTATTAGCAAAGAAGAATTATTAAGAAAAGACAAAGAAAAAACTACTTCGGCATATGTAATATTTTGAAAGTTCATAAAATAAGAGCATGGTCACAGTTTCAAATTAAAAAAAAGTTACAATATATATAAAAAAAGAGAAATAATTGAACGATATTTGCAAATAACAACAAACCCTATTTGAAATGTAAAAGAGCGGAAACCCAAAGATTGTCTATCAATCGGGAATGATATTGTACCGTTTATCAATTAACGTTATCATCAATATATCGGCAACATGATAGCGACTACTGAAGCTTATTAATATGATAAAATATCGAACGACACTCGTCATATTCTAATGCTCCACTGACAGATCTATTAAATTAGCCTTTACCAGTGGTTTTGCTTGCGTCCCGTAGAAAATACTCCGCACAAAAGGATAAAAAGTAACCTATAGCCTTCCTTAATGCGGTCTATCTTACACTGAAAAAATATTTGAAATCGGACTTTTAGTTTCAAAGATTAGCGCGTATAAGCAAACTATGTTTGGGCCATTTTTCAACAGAAATAAGTTGGTTTAAATTTGAGAATAGTTTTTAATAAATTCAATTTTTATTTCTAGGAAATTTTGAGTATCCTGTAAAACTACTATCAGTATTTTGAGATAAACATCTATATTTTTATTTTTCTATGCATTGGTTGCGGATTATACCTTTGTTTTCGTTTACGCTGTAAATGGAATAAACTTTGCCGTAAAGTTTATTAACCTCTATATCAATGTAAATCTTTAACTTAACGGTATATCAGGAGCCTTTAAGGAGCATTCAAATACCTCGATATCAACCAAGTTGGGTCGGCTTCCAGTCTAATCGGATGCATCTGAGAACCAGTGTTTTACATGGAGCGACTGCCTGTCTGACCTCCACAACCCAGTTACCCTGGCACCCCTTGGTAAGACTGGTTGTCAGACTTTCTGGCTTCTGACTACCCGTAACGACTGCCACAGATGGTAGAAATGACAGCCGGGACCCACCAATTTTTCGTGCCTTCCGAAACACGGAAGAACTCGTTATGACAAGATGGTCACCCATCCACGGACCGACCGCGCCAAGCGTTGCTTAACTTTATGATCGATCGATCCGCGCGGCTTTGTCTTAGCCACGTGCTCTTTTCAAATACCTCGATATATCGGTCGAAAAATCCTGCAAAAACAATTGACACGTAGAATTTTAAATCGTCGTCCAAAACAGAAAAGCCTATTATGATTTTACACAAAATGTATAAATAAAATCTACATATCTAACACCCGTGTTTTATTTGTTTATTACCTAAATTAATGAAACATTTATACCCACGCTTATATCAAAATCTATCAGGCACTATAATTAATCAGT
>NWSH02000081.1:2484408-2495393 GCA_002382865.2 Heliothis virescens | reverse complement strand
ACTGGTTCTCAGCTGCATCCGGTTAGACTGGAAGCCGACCCCAACATAGTTGGGAAAAGGCTAGGCAGATGATGACTGTATTATATTTACTGTGATCTATGAATACAACGCTATCTCCCTTTGAAGCCCTGGCAGATGGGCTGTGGGTTGTTCGAAAGAGTTACCGCGGCCCTGGCGCACAAAGGGCTCCCGAAGGAACACGGTGGGTTTTAGTCAGTAAAAGTCTGACACTCCCTCACGCTGTCACCCACAACGGGAGGGGTCATACTGATGATATCCCAAAAGCCCTGGCAGATATTTTTAGAGCACCTTATATGTTACTTCATTCCTGCTTCTAATATATTTTTACCTGAAGCCTGACAGATAATGATTTTTGAAAATATACCGCTACCGCAATTTTTGCATTTCCTTTATCTCCTCATGATTTTTACGGGATGCGGGTGAAACCACGGGTAAATAGTAATTATTTGATTGAAATTCACACGAGATGGATTGATGTGCAATCATAAAAAAATACGGTTGAAGAAATCGGTTATGCGGGCTACTTAAACACGTTGTTAAGGAAGGATTCTATGCCTTTAAAATATATATTTTATTTTTATACATACACTGACATTGGTTTTCACTAAAAATAAACACAAGCATGTTAACATGTCAATAATTACATACTTCTGGCTACTTATCGGTCACTACCAATCCAAATAAACATATTCAAGTGTACAGTAAGTATCTATAAAGTATTTCTACTAAAAATAGAACATGAATAATAAATATTTCGATCATTTCCAACGTCCATCCATTAAGGGGAAGCCTGTGTATTTTCATCATAAATATCGCGCTTGGCCAAACGATACGATGCGATGTAACGAGTTTCGTCCGAAGATATTAATATTATATCGCGAACAAGTAATATAAATTAATGTGCCTTCAACGACATCGTTTATTGATATAAACGGGCTTAAGTATTGTAATANGTACATACACTGACATGGTTTTCACAAAAAAATAATACAAGCACAGAATATTGGCTGTCAATAATTACATACTTCTGACTACTTATCGGCCACTATCAATCCAAATAAACATATTCAAGAGTACTGTATCAATAAAGTATTTCTACTAAAAATAGAACATGAATAATAAATATTTCGATCATTTCCAACGTCCATCCATTAAGGGGAAGCCTGTGTATTTTCATCATAAATATCGCGCTTGGCCAAACGATACGATGCGATGTAACGAGTTTCGTCCGAAGATATTAATATTATATCGCGAACAAGTAATATAAATTAATGTGCCTTCAACGACATCGTTTATTGATATAAACGGGCTTAAGTATTGTAATAATTTGTGCATTTTTATCAATAAAATATAATGTTTTTAAATGAATTCTACTTTCAGAGGGAACTGAAATGCTTTCCGGTGATTTTCCGCAGTTTCCACAAATTCTACTATTTTAAATAACGTTTTTTCTTAGGTATTCTTAAGTATTTTGCTAATTCTGTAGAATATAACATAGTAATAAAACTAAAAACATACAACTAAGTGCGTTTGTTAACACATTGAGCCAAGTAAGCGAGAAACAAAAGATTTTCTATTGCGTTAGTGACCCATGGCGTTCAACGTCTTACGATAACGTTTTGTTTGAACCTAACCGGTATAAATAATTTTAAGCCATTTATTTTAAAAGACACTTTCTATTGAAGTCTAAAAAAATGCTCGTCTCAACGTATCTCATTTCCCGCAGGCAATAGGTTTGTATGAAAACATGCCCATTACGAGGCGGTTTTTGTCACTTTTTTGCCCAAACGAGGCCTAAAACTGGCAAAAACTTGGGCCAAGCTGATTAGGCGTTGGCCAAGTTTCAATTAAGTTTCTTTTGCGTACGTAAAGTGACGGAGTTTTTGTATTTGGGGAAACTTAATTAGAGTTGCTGAAAAACTAAGATGTTTTGGAAAATAAACGAAAGAAACAGTTTAAAATAATTATTGCTAAAGACAATGCAATTTTTTAGATAATTTTGTAAAGCTGTTTGAACTATGAATTTTTTACTTAATTGACAAGCCCTTCTCCCTGTAGGCTTCGCCCGCGCAAAACTTAAAATCCCGTTTTTCCCGTTCCCGTGGGAATTTCGGGAAATCCTTTCTTATCTCACGTTAGAGTCTTAAGATGAACCACTGTGCAAAATTCAGCTTTATAGAATCACGGGTTTGGGCCTTGCGTTGATGAGTCAGGACTTAAATTTTTATATGTATAGATAGAAAAAAAAAGTTTATCTTTATGGGAAGAACTTCAATTGGTAAAGTACAATATTAATTAAAAAGTCAAACTAAAGTCTAGCGCTGAGTAATTTCCTTTGTTCAATTCTACTTTAAGGCTGTAAGCCGGCGCGCCTCCTCAGGATATCAAATAGGTAATAGAAAATGTACCAGTTATCCTAGCTACGTATTACATCGATTTCAATTATCTTAGACAAGATTTATAATTATAATTTGAGCACCTATTAATCTGGTAATCGTTTTATACATAACCAGTCTAATGACTATTAGAACGTCTGGTTAAATACCTACTAAGTTAATTCAACTACTTATTTCTATTATTTTACTTTTTTAATTTTTAAATTACTTTTTTAAGTTTTTGTGTTCTTTTTTCTGGTTGCTGCCGACTAACGGCCGTTTTCAGTATTCTATCTATGTGTTGATTTACTTACTGCGGAATTCAATATTCTGTCTATCTCTGGATTTGCTTACTAGAGATACAATTTTGACCTTAGCCCCATACGAGTAATGTCCAATTCCTATCTTTAGTAAGCAAATCCGGAGATAGACAGAATATTGAATTCCGCTGATAGATGAGTTCGATATTACTTGTTAAAATTCCACCTCTGGCAGGCAAATCTAGAGATAGATTGATTATTGAATTCCGCAGTTAGTAGTTGGGAGTGGCCGTTGGTTGTTAACACCTGTAAATAAATTATAGAAATGTTATGTGGCTTGTATAAAAGTAGAAAAGTCATGGTGTGGTGTAGGTACAGACGATAGCAGGTCAACGTATACGAACCTGTAAAATTTTACCAATCAAACATTAACCTACCGCCATTGTGATAAGGTTGAAAGTCTATTGCAGAAATTTGACAGATTGTGGTAACTTGATGTGCTGTAGTCTATACTATAATTTATAACTAAAATACGTTAATACTATTAGCTTCATATCTTCAAATTCTTATATCTCCAAAATCTTTTTTCATGAAGGAAATAACTTTCAACGAAGGCTTTTCATTACCATTTTAATCAAGTACCCATGAATTAATTATAACATCTTAATTAGTATTAATTAACACGGAGGAAATCTTCAGAGTTGCCTTCATTAAGTAAAATATGTGTTTGAATCAATTATGAACGAATGGAAGGAAAATAGAAAACACTGAGAACATATCGTTAGATTCGATAAAGTCAATTGAAGGGAAAGATTTATCGTGACTTAATTCAGGAGTTCTAAGCAATTCAGTAGGAAAATGTCGTGGTAAGAAAGAATATTGATTTAGTGGGTAACCTTAGTTAGTGTTGGCAGATTTTCGGTTTGTGGTCTGTTTTTCTTTACTTATCGCGTTATAAGAAAAAATATATACTTATACTTTTTGCTGAAATAATTTGAAATTCAAATTCCTTCTAGTTCTTGTAAAATTAAGAGCTCTAGCACACTGCAGATTTTCGATCGGCCGACAGTTTGATCGGGCAGTTTGGATACCGCGCACACTACACCAACTATTTAGTCTGGTTGGTGGTGGGTGCGCACATCTAGCCAACAGTCGGCCGATTGTATACCAATCAATTGAATTTTCCCGAATTTAATGGAATAAGATAGTGCAATATCAGCCCGCAAAATGAAACACGTTTGGACAAAAACTTTGATTTTGTAATTGAAAAGTATATTGATGCACACAATACACTTTATTACGCAAAAGTTTATCACGTGTAAATGGTATTTTCTCTTAATTTTGACGTCATTATGATGATATTGTAATTATTATAACATAGAGGCATCGCAAATCATCATTGGTATTTTTTATTATCGGCTGGTATCACTGCATGATATTTCAAGACCAAGAATTTTGAAGCAGCGGTGGAGTTCAAGACTAAAATAACAATTTAGTTATTTCTTTCGTCCTTTTCTATCGTATGCTTGAAAAAAGATCTGGGAAAGAGATAAATTATGTACTCTCAGTTTTGCTTTTTTGGCATGTGACAAAATCTGTTATTTGGTTTCCTTGGTGATCGTTTTACTTGGCTAAATTATGTAGTACATTACTTATAGTGTCTGACGTTGTGTTAATTGACAATTTAACTTGTTCGAATGTTGATTGTATAAAAGTCTGATATTTTTTCAGAATTTACGGGATATAGCGTAATATTTTTACAATAATTCTATAGTTTTAGTGCACGAATTCTATTCAGATCGACAAAAAGCAATTGTGTGAACTCTGTGGTACAATGCCCTGTTTTGTTCCCGGGTGCAAATCCCGTTCATCATGAAATGAAACAGACTACGAACTATTGACTTTCCATCGGTAAGTTTTTGGTAAATTAGAAGTGAGATGACCTGATAATCGGATATAAATATTACTTATTCATATTGTAGTAAAAACTACACGTAAAATCTATTTGAGTAGAAGTTCTTACGATTTTTTTGAATGTATTTTGATCATACATCGTCTAATATGTAGCCGAAAATTTAATTTTACAGATTTGAAAGCTGCTCGGGATCGACATTCACGTGCCCTCCAAGTGTCTCCTGTACAGTGACTCCTTTACGGAAGCTACTTTAATCCCACAAAGCGATCTAGACCCGGGAATCAAACCCACAAGACCCCGTGCACAGTAGTCATGATTGGCTCCCACTAGAGCATCTAGGCAACTGCGAAAACATATATTTAAAAAAATATTGTATACAAGTGCTTTTTCAGCGATATTCTTTCTCCTTTTACATCAGAAAGGTGTTATTTGTTCTACAAACATGTGCTTTTAAAAGATATTGTTGTTATTTTTATTAAATGTTGAAAATAAACAGCCAAACTTATAAAAATATATGTTTATATTGTATCTTATATGTATGTATGTACTACACAAATTAAACTGGCATAGTTTGGAAATAACTAGTTTATCTTTATTTCTTTGAAATAGAATGTTTAGATGGTCAACATATTTTATTAACGTGTATGTTCTATGTTAATTCATATATTTTTCACATTTCTGACAGTCAACAAGTTGTTGTCTAGCAACATAAAGAAGAATAACTATAAGTATAAAACCTTCTTCTTAACATAATTTTGTCAAAATCAACAAAACTTTAGTTTTGCCTTTTTAGGGTTCAGTAGCCAAATGTCAAAAACGAACCCTCATAAATTCGTCATGTCTGTCCGTCCGTCCGTATGTCACTTTATTCCGAAACTATTAAGACTACACAATCAAAACTTAGCAGAATGTATTATATTTTCAGTTTTACGATTTTTATACAAAAAAAGGTAAACTACAAGGTTTGTAAATCTAAAAAAGTATATGTTATTATGTTATGGGAAAATTTAAAATAATTATAACATTTTTATTTATATATTTGTACGAAAAACAAAGTAATTCTTTGTTTGTTACCGAAAAATGTTTGTAGTTTGGCTACTCATGGATAATAGGTACATGTATTTTTCATAGATAATTGACGGAATCCTTCATGCGCGAGCCCAACTAGCACTTGGCCGGTTTTTCATAAAGGCGGCGCTATATGTATGACAGCCGTATGTTACAGTCAAAACTCTTTACCAGTCCAAGCGTCTATTAACTGGTTATAGTATAATACTGGCTTTTGCACGCGGCTTTGTCCGCGTTTACTCGTCTCGACTTCATGGATTCTACATAATGGATTATACACATATATATATATATTTAATGGATATACAGGTATTACATTGATTTATTGTGCATGCTGTGGTGTCCTATAAGTGAAGGAGTACACTAACAACATACCCATTGTTTATATCTTTTGTTGGAGATCCTAAATTAATAAATAAATTCTCGGTGGGTTTCAGGCTATCTATATCCGATGTCATCCGAATTGATCCAGTCGTTTCAGTTTTAACATGTAACAAATATCAAACTTATACATTTATAAGATTAGTATGAGCTCCTGAAAAGATCAGTTTCTAGCTAAATCTATACTAATATTATAAGGAGGTAAAATTGTTTGTAAATTTGTAAGTTTGTTTGTAGGGGGTAATCTCTGGAAGTAGTGAACCGATTTAAAAAAATATTTCACCATTCGAAAGCTACATTATCCACGAGTGACATAGGTTATACATATTTTATCTGGGTACGGGCAGTAATTCCCACGGGACGCGAGTGTAACCGCGGGAAAACGGATAGTAGTTAATACAAGCTAAGATTCCATTAGGTGGGTATAGCGATTCTAAACAGTATTTTAATCAACCCCAAAATTGAAATGGTTTTTAGAGTTGTTTTCTATGGTCATACAACGGCTAAGAGTACACATATGAAAAAACTGCAAGGAATTGAATTTTAGCAACGGACTATCTATTCATTTCTAGACCAATACGGAACCATGATAAATATGGTGGGCATAAGAGGACTATAGCTTAGATAGCCATAGAATCTGTCCAATTGCGATCGAATTCTAGTGAAACCAAAACATTATTTCTCTTTGTATTTAATATTTTGGGTTATAATAAGAACTTTGACAGGCGTGTATTTTGTCAATTTTATTATCTTCTCAACTTTGAGTGTTTTGACTGATATAATCAGTCAACATAATTTTTGTCTGAATCAGTTAATGAAATCACTTTGAACCTGCTCAATTGAGCAGAACGTCAAAAGTGTGCGCTTAAAACTGCGTGTGACTGATTCTGCTATAAGAAATTACTTTCGACTGATTTAGTGTTTTGACTACAACATTGTAAGGCATTCTACTCAATGCAGACGACCATAGTCTGAGGACAAGAATACTCCAATAAAACTCCTTCTTGGTTTTTATGCCGAGCAAGAGGATGCCATCCTTGTTTTTCACCTGAATTATGTACAATTATGAGCAGTATGGAAATAGTTTATGAATAAAAATATACTTTCAATAATTTAAAACTGGCAGCTTATAGACCAAACTATCGGCCGACTAGTTGAGTATGCGCGCGCAGAAGATTTTCATACTGTTCAAGCCTTCGACCGATAGTTGGCCGACTATTTGATTGGCCAATCGGTCAAACTTTTTAGTCGGGCCGATAAAGTTTGCTCAATGTGCGTGCTCCCATACATCTCCGTACATTTCAAACGACCGATCAAACTATCGGCCGATGAAAAAATCTGCAGTGTGCGAGCGCTCTAAGTTTTTGGTACCAACCATACTGTTGCTATATCTTGAGTATTCATGATTCGGAAGGAAGAAAAGAAAAAAAAACAACTAGTTTATCCTATGAAAAACAAGTTAAGGTTTTGTATGGAAAATTATTTCAGGGAGACAGCTGAATGTTTGCCAAAAATCCATTACAAAATGAAAACTAAAATCCGCAATCCATAATGATTTTTATCTACGCAGAATTTGGCAAATCATGGAGCAACCAAAACCAAATATTTTATAAACAACGTCCATTAATTCCAACATTTATCCATTAAAACAGCCAAATTTTGACATATCGATTAGTTTCTCGATAAGCTTAATGCCTTATCGATATAACATTCGATGATCACACAGCTAAATAATGTGAGATGAGAAAACCAATAGACAAGGTTACTCATGTCAGTATTTATGTCTCGTAAATGACGTCAGACATTCAATATTAACGCTGATTCTATCGGAAATGGATTTAAAACGGAGTGAATTGTCAATCAGTTGATTCCAATTTTAAAAGCTTACTTTATCATGATTGATGGGAAATTAAAAAAAAATGATGTAATGCGCTCTGATTAAAAATTGATGAAAATCTTGTGTTAAAGCAATTTCACACTAGCCGATTTTCGGCTCGTTTCATACTAGAGGTACCAAACGACAACTAGTGGTGCGAAAGATGACGTTTAAAACAGACCGACAGATTTTTGCTGGTCGGAATTGCCGCGTATACGCTCGATTTTGCCACGCGCAAAAACAATCCTAGTGTGAAAGCGTTTCAATTTTTTTCTACGTTTATCATTCGATTTTTAATGTCTAAAAATGGAAAATTAATACCATAGGAATACGACGCGTACTTGGCCTGTTTTCATAAATCCGTATTAAACGCCCATGTTGCTTGGCAAGCGACCGGTAATTAGAATATGAATTTGTAATACCTTAGTCGTGTCTTTAAATACATTATGACAAACCCCCTAGCGGCTATATTTGTACCATAATTAACCTAAAGTGAATGTTTGTCATTCAAATAGTATTGAATGTATTAACCTCCAACCCAAAAATAGGGGTGTTATGATTTTGACAGTTATCTGTATCTGCGTGACTATCTGTGTCATAGAGACACATAAAATGACCCTAAATTTAAAAAATAAAAGATACCATTCCAAACCATTTCAGAAGGATTGGATTTAGAAAGATTGACTTAATAGTCAAAACTTAAATATTTTACTTCTCCAACGAAAACTTTTGCACAGTTCTCTGGGTTTTTTTTCATGCAAAAGGAATTTGCATTTTTAACCCCCGACGAAAAAAGAGGGGTGTTATAAGTTTGACGTGTCTGTCTGTCTGTCTGTCTGTCTGTCTGTCTGTCAGTCTGTCTGTGGCATCATAACTCCTGAACGGATGCAGTGATTTCAATTTAGTTTTTTTTTGTATTAAAGGTTACTTACGGGCGAGTGTTCTTAGACATGTTTGATCAAAATCGGTTGAGCCGTTTAAAAGTTATGGGGGTAAAAGTGGGGAGATGAATCGAATGTCGGCAAATATCAAGTATACTGATATCGAGTATATTATTGATGGGGTCTCAAATAGCTTTGTATATTAAAATACCTACTTGTACCGACCGACCCACCTACCTATAAAAAGAATGAAATAAAAATTAAATTAAAAATTTAAAAAACCCCCGACACAAAAACTTAATTTCCCTTTAAAAAGTAAAAAATAATAAAAAAATACGTCGCGTTGGGGGACCGCTCCTAAATAGATGGGCATGTCATTAAGTGTAAGTAAGAAATAATTAGGAGCGGTCCCCCAACGCGACGTATTTTTTTATTATTTTTTACTTTTTAAAGGGAAATTAAGTTTNAAGTACCTGATCGTTGTAATTTGTGAACTACTATTTCTTTTTAATCTGATTAATGAACTTGATCAAACAGTCGGCCAACTGAAAATTTGTAGCGTGCGCGTACTCTTAAGTAAAATTGATACTAAGGCTGAGGCCAAACGAGCGTAATTTTGTGAGTTGTGAGTAGCAGATTTCGGTCGCAGAAAATCTGCTACATTCGGTTTCATACAAAAGTCCTATTTGATTTACACGGCAACGCAAAATTTAAACCATTTATTTAAAATGAGTTGTCTTTTTTGTTTGTAACGATTTTCTTCGACCGAAATTCTGCGACTCACGACTCAAAAAGTGGCCTTACGTATTACTTAGCACTTACGAAAAAAAGATTAACAAAAATTCGACATCATGATTGTATTTATATTTATGAATATTAAAATGCCCTCACAGGCGAATTGATTGCCAATAAACCTCATTTAATAGTTCAATGGTTTTTATCAATAGGTCACGTCAGTGGAAGTGCCAATTTAATATGTTTCAACGAGCCAATGATTGTGAAGCATCGAATTTATTCAATAATAAAAACCTCACAAATTACACCACATTGGTCATGTTTAATTGGTTGGCATGTTTGTTTCATAAAGGTTTTGAATTTCATTAATTTTACGAAATAAATAATTACATAATTTTGAATTTATTAAAGATCCTTTTCATTCTATAGATACACTTGTGCTAAAACTTTATTTTATTTAGTATTTACAAACTATTACAAAAAAAAACAAAATTAATTCTTTTTTACTTTTCCAGGTAACACATTCGGTTTCCATAGCAACAGAAATAACAGGTAAGAGTACAACTTTTACTTTCAAAACACAGAGACCTAACGATAAATCTATTACTTGTAACAACAAACATTAATAGAGAATTCAATCATTTACTTACGGACTTCGTAACTTAATCAAAGGTCTATAACAGTATGATAAGCCTTAAATACAAAGCCAGTCAAAACATGTGATAGGTTCTACCAATAAAGTGATTATTTAATATATCCAAGCACGTTCAATACGGTCCAACGACCCATGACATGTCGACATAATGAATTCTACCTCAGATTTCGAAGTTTCGAACCTAGATCTAAAGTAAGGTGACTTGGCGACGACAAGTTTCGAATACCAATTAAAATGATAAGCTTGTCTGAAACGTAGCCAAGTTTTGATTTTGTGAACAAGATGTTTATCGGTCTCCGTTTGGTTTAAAGGGAGGTTTGATGTAACTTCTTTAAGGCGGCCCCTTCCAGTGAAACTTCCATACAAAAAGAGCATACAAATTATAGCGCTACTGGATATTATGTAACCAAATTTATGCTCAATATGGATTTATCCCATCATAATCTATGCCCGATGGTACATAAGACCTTGAAATAGTTATTAATTTAAAAATTATAAGCTTCGAAAGATGCACATTTTAACGCCAATTTTTACGTAAACTTTCTTAGCAAAAAGATAACATAAAATTAATGAAAACACTGTTCTCATGGACCAATAGTCATAGATAATTTATTCTCAAGCTCAAATATTTTTATGGCACGTAAAAACAATGAGCAGATTGTTCATAATTTCGCTTCTCCATAACGACTAAAAAATATTTTTCAAGCGCTCGTTTTTCGCCATAATTATCTTACATCTCACNTCAAAAAGATAATATAAAATTAATGAAAACACTGTTCTCATGGACCAATAGTCATAGATAATTTATTCTCAAGCTC
>NWSH02000081.1:2462336-2484308 GCA_002382865.2 Heliothis virescens | reverse complement strand
CAGACAACGAAGTCTTAGTAACAGGGTTCCGTTTTTACCCTTTGGGTACGGAACCCTAAAAAAATGATGTAATGCGCTCTGATTAAAAATTGATAAAAATCTTGTGTTAAAGCATTTTCACACTAACCGATTTTCTCGTTTCATACTAGAGGTACCAAACGACAAGTAGTGGTGCGAAAGATGACGTTTAAAACAGACCGACAAATTTTTGCTGCTCGGAATTGCCACGTATACGCTCGATTTTGCCACGCGCAAAAACAACCCGTAGTGTGAAAGCGTTTCAATTTTTTTTCTACGTTTCTCATTCGATTTTAATGTCTAAAAATGGAAAATTAATACGACGCGTACTTGGCCTGTTTTCATTAATCCGTATTAAACGCCCATGTTGCTTGGCAAGCGACCGGTAATTAGAATATGAATTTGTAATACCTTAGTCGTGTCTTTAAATACATTATGACAAACCCCCTAGCGGCTATATTTGTACCATAATTAACCTAATGTGAATGTTTGTCATTCAAATAGTATTGAATGTATTAACCTCCAACCCAAAAATAGGGGTGTTATGATTTTGACAGTTATCTATATCTGCGTGTCTATCTGTGTCATAGAGACACATAAAATGACGCTATGAAAAATTCTTCCAAACCATTTCAGAAGCATTGAATTTAGAAAGATTGACTTGGTATTCTTACTTAAATATTTTACTTCTCCAACGAAAACCTTTGCACAGTTCTCTGGGTTTTTTTCATGCAAAAGGAATTTGCATTTTTCATAATATATTGTCACAAAAACTTTTCCGCCATCAGTCAGCAACTAGTTCTCGCCACATCACGCTGACACTGCAATTTGACAACATTTTATGCAAGTACACAAGTACTTACATAAAATTTTAATAATTTCAGAATCACATGATGATATTATGATTGATTGACCAAATTAACTATCTGAATATAATTACATCATATACCTAAAACAAATCAGATAAGTTCGGACTGGTTTTCACTTTTGTTTTTTTTTTTCACTTTTGTTCACACTTTTCTATACTGTAATATTATAAAAAAGAAGGTTTTGTATGTTTATAACAAATAGGTTTAAAAAGTGCTGGACGGAGTTAAAAAAAAATTTGTTAATACTGTTGGGAAGCTAGATTATCCGCGAGTAACAAGGGCTACATATATACTCGTATTTTGGTCTAGGTAGGTAAGTGGTTCCTTCGGGACGCGGATAAACCGTGGAAACGGTTACTTCCCTTCAAAGTGGTCGATATACTTGATACCTGAAATACATATCCCGTCATTGAACGCCTATATATTTAATGACTACGTAGGAGTCAATAAATCATTCATGATTAATTATAATTGCGGTTTTGATGAATACTTGCCAGAACATTTCTCTCGGATTAATTTATTAAATTAATAATATATTAGATATCCACCTGCCTGAAACGATGAACACAGTTATGGAATTTAGTATCGTTCGCACTTAATACTATTTTGAGAATTAATTGTATTGTGGTGTTTCAACTGGTGTGGATTAGTATTAAACATATGTTATATAATAAGTTCTTGCTTAAATGAACAACAAAAGAATCAACTCGACAGACGTAATTAATAGCGATATCAGAGGCACACTCAACTCAAAATTATTAATTAAATTACGGGACATGTAGAAATTGCGTTTGCTTTCTACCCGATTGCTGAAGAAAGAGGGTTATATTTTTGTGAGGAGTTTCAAATAACCCAAAAAAACTAAGAGCATCTTTTCTTTCTAATTAAGACACATTCGCCATTCAGGGTGAAATTTAATCAACGTATACATAGAAGTGATACTCGTGTGTGTAGCTTAATGTACAGACGACAGCAGGTCAACGTATATGAATCTGTCAAATTTTACCAATCGAACATTAACCTACCGCCATTACGATAAGGTTGATAATCTATTGCAGAAATTTGACAGATTATGGTAACTTGATGTGCTGTCGTCTGTACATGCACAGTGTAATTTTTGCATGCGTCGACTCAGGAGAGGCTCAGTAAAGATCGTGTGACTTTACATGCATGTACTTTTTTACACAAACATACAAGTATAGTCCACCCGTATTGTAAGTAGAAACCTCTATAACACAAACTTTAGATAATCCGTTTACAAATACTGGTGCAGGCTGATTGTTCGAGGTACGCCGGGTATTCAACGCTCTCTAGACGTACCCCCGTTGAGAGGGATGTAGGCAGGGATGAGAATGTTAAGAGGGATGCGATCCCCGAATAGATACAATCGGAATTGTTTGTTAAGGGAAGCTTCCAAGTGGTTGTCGTGATGTTGTGTGTACATCGTGTATTCACGATGAGATATACGGACGAGTATTGTTTGTTATAGAATAGAGGATTTTTATTACATGTTGGGTATTTGGTGTAATAAGAGTGACTGACACTGACCTCTATAATACCCCTGGACAGGCTGTTCCAAGCGTTTGACAGCAATTTTTTTGTGTCGCTTTGAAGCAGTACTGTTTGACACTTTATGATGTATATGACGTGGCTGATATGGATCAATAAGGGGCCACTGTTTTAGTACCACAGAAACGTCCGATAGCGCCAAAATGGCGGTTATCAAACAGGCCTAAGAAAACTGTGACAGCGGCCAGTCCAGTGGTATCAATGGTGACTGAAGACTCCTAAGAATTTTACAGCTTTTTTCACTGGTCAATTTTCCGCTTGTTTTTTTCTCCTCGACACATTCCGAGCGACAAAAATCTGTCGGTAGATTTTAAACGTCAACCTTGTACAGAACAACAGGTAAACCTACCGGAATCTGTAAAATTTTTACCAATCGAACATTATTATTCCGCTATTGTGATAGGGTCTAAAATCTGTTGAAGTGACTGATTGAGGTAGGTTGATGTGGTGGAGTCTATACCACCGGCACTACCCATTCAAACCAGTGGAGTCGGTCAAAAAAACCGAGCTGAAAATTTTTCAGTGTGAAAGCGTTGTTAGAGTACTAAAATGCGATCTCAGTACCTACATAGGGACGGCGACGAAATTATGGTAGCCACCTTCGTATATGAACTTATTTCAAACTTATGTACCTATAGTTTACTACTGTCAAAAAAAATGTTATCAGTCAATTTCATTTCACTATATTTTATCTAAATAAATACAGACTCTCAGCTAGGTATGTAAATATAGGTATGTTTAAGACAAAACCCAGATACTGAGACTAATATACATCACATTACTAAATATATCTTAGTGGTTTATCACTGTGACCTTATGCGAGGTGGTTACAGAACGCGCACCCACTGTATTGTGAAGATTTATCTTAGGACAACATACGAGGGATTACGTTAAACTATCTGCTGATTTATCCATCCGTCGTTTAGAGATTGAAAGACATCCTTTTATGGAGCTATAGCCAAACTCAATCCCTAATCGTACGTAAATAAACGAATAGATTTTTAATTATATTTAAGTCAATATATCTGTTGATTTGCTTACTAGAGATAGAAAGACCTCATTTATATGGGGCTAATGTAAAAATTTAATTTATTCTAGTAAGTAAATCAACAAACTAATAGTTTACTGAAATCTGCGTTCATTAAATCTGAATCAAGCTAATCCCAGTTCCTATATAATAATCGTTTACATGCCTTGACAATTAATCGTCTTGGCATATGGACCAGTATTCCCAGTGAGTATTGGGTTGCCCAAGTAACTGGGTTGAGGAGGTCAGATATGCAGTCGCTTCACATGAAAAACTGGTTCTTAAGTATATCTGATTAAGACTGGAAGCCGGCCCCAATATAGTTTAAAGAAAGGCTAGGCAAATGATAATAAACGAGCATCTAAAAGGTTCTTGACGAGTTTCAGGGATTATTTTAAGACTGTTGAAATGAATACATCAAACGTACTGAAAATGAAATTATTTGTAAACAAGCTCGCTGTAATTGACTTGTAATTCAGTCATTCGTTAAATTCTTCCTCAACTTTGAATAATAAATTGCGCAATTTTGTATTGAGATATTTTGTGGAAGTAGATTAGATTAAAAATATTTCCGTGTATTTTTTTTGGCTTAGTTAGCAAATTAGATTAAGCGCCCCCACACATTGCATACTAAAGAGTCGGCAAACAGACGACCAGATAGAGGCCAATTTTTTTTTAAATCATGATACCAATCAAAGTTTTTAGTAGGTCTGATACTGGTTAAATAGGTACCTGATCGCTATAATTTGCACACTGCTATTTCTTTCTGCTCTGATTAATGAACTTGATGAAACAGTCGCCCAACAAAAAAATTGTAGCCTGCGCGTACTCTTAAGTAAAATTGATACTTACATATTCTTCACTTACGTAAAAAAAGTTTTAACAAAAATTCGACATCATGATTGTTAAAAACAGATTTTTATTTATGAATATTAAAATGCTCTCACAGGCGAATTGATTGCCAATAAACCTCATTTAATAGTTCAATGGTTTTTATCAATAGGTCACGTCGGTGGAAGTGCCAATTTAATATATTTCAACGAGCCAATGATTGTGAACCATCGAATTTATTCAATAATAAAAACCTCACAAATTACACCACATTGGTCATGTTTATTTGGTTGGCATGTTTGTTTCAGAAAGGTTTTTAATTTCATTAATTTTACGAATTAAATAATTACATAATTTTGAATTTATTAAAGATCCTTTTCATTCTATAGATAGACTTTTGCTAAAACTTTATTTTATTTAATATTTATAATATTAGTAAGGATTTACAAACAAAAACTATTACAAAAAAAAAACAAAACTAATTCTTTTTTACTTTTCCAGGTAACAGAATCGGTTTCCATAGCAACAGAAATAACAGGTAAGAGTACAACTTTTAATTTCAAAACACAGAGACTTAGCGATAAATCTCTTACTTGTAACAACGAACATTAATAGAAAATTCAATCATTTACTTACGGACTTCGTAACTTAATCAAAGGTCTATAACAGTATGATAAGCCTTAAATACAAAGCCAGTCGAAACATGTGATAAGTTCTACCAATAAAATGATTATATAACATCTTCAAGCACGTTCAATACGGTCCAACGACCCATAACATGTCGACATAATGAATTCTACCTCAGATTTCGAAGTTTCGAACCTAGATCTAAAGTTAGGTGACTTGGCGACGACAAGTTTCGAATACCAATTAAAATGATAAGCTTGTCTGAAACGTAGCCAAGTTTTGATTTTGTGAACAAGATGTTTATCTGTCTCCGTCTGGTTAAAAGGGAGGTTTGCTGTAACTTCTTTAATCAATGTTTTAAGTTAAGGGTCACCTGCTTATAGATAATGGTAGAACTGAATTTTCATTCCCCTTCTTCTTCTTCTTCTTATCGAGTGAGCTGCAGGTTTAATCACCTAACAAGCCCTAGTGTCAGAGTTTTCTCAAATCCGCCTGACGGCCTCTGACGTGGATTTATATACGACTGCTACTGAGTAGCATTCGAGGACGCCGGCTTTAAGTGCCCTCCCAGGCACGGGGGTGTAACACCGCCAACTTCGAAACTCCAGGCTGCTTTGTGAAAGTTTCTAAAACCCACAAAGCGATTTCGGCCTGAGAATTTCGGCCTGGGAATCGAACCCGAGACCTGTGATCGGCAGTCGCGCTATGCGACTACTAGACCAACGAGGCAGTCTATTCATTCCCCTGTTATTTAGTCATCTTTACAAAAAAAAACACTCATAGATGTTTTTAAGCAACAATCTATTCTGTGGGTGTCAATTGTCTGTAATTGATCACACACTTCAGTTCATAAAAAGCCACAGTAGACTGGACCATAGATATTTTAAAGAAGGAGATATGCCCTGTAGACGAAAATGTATCGGATACCTGTGTCTCCAGTTTCCCCTACCACACGGCAACTACTACACGCGCGGTTTAGTAAAAGCAATAGATACATTGCTTGTCTGATCACTGAGTGACAAACTTGCGTAGTTGTGAAGGAGCAATGTATTTATAGCAAAACAGTGCAGACTAGTTCGCGGAGACAGCCTTTACGAATTATTTGCGGTACGATCGCCTGTTCGAGGAGACAGCGACACGCCCACTTACCACTTCTCCTGTTATTAATATTTCTGTGGACTGGACCAAAGATATGTTAAAGTTAAGCGAAGTAAAACAGATATCTTTTTCTTTCAAGCGAAATTCCAAATCAGAAATAATAATATTTTTGCTACGTAAAATCTATACTAATATTATAAAGCTGAAGAGTTTGTTTGTTTGTTTGAACGCCCTAATCTCAGGAATTACTGGTCCGATTTGAAAAATTATTTCAGTGTTAGATAGCCCATTTATCGAGGAAGGCTACAGGCTACTTTTTATCCGGGTGCGCCGAGTGGTTCCCACGGGACGCGAGTGAAACCGCTGGCAAAAGCTAGTATTTAATAAGTACTAAAAAACGTTATTTACATCGACTTTCAATATACAAACAAAACTGAAAAATACAAAATGAACAGCTTTAATACTGGTGCCAATATTTGTCACTAGCCTGTATTTAAGTGTCGGCCATTTGACCACAAAACATGGCGGTACAAATTCCGCATGAATTACATCTCGTGGTTTCTCTTATATGTACAAGTTTTATTGTATCTGTATAGGAAATATTCCAAATACCTCGGCCTTGCTCAAAAAACGGACTGAAATCTAGATATTGTAATATTCATAAGTTTATTTCAGGCTCTCATTACATTATGATTTGGACTGAATATTGAATAGAACCAAGTGAAGATATGGTGGAAAATATAAATTTTCTTTGTAATGCCCAAGTTAATACAATCTTGTTTTAAAACAATATGAGTTCTAAATAAACAATGTGGGCTAGTTAGTATAGTGGAATTTATAATAGAATATAATAAGTAATTATTGTCTTTAGAATTACAGCTTGTAGTAGTGTATACGTCCCTTTATTAGGTCCCTTAATGAGTTGCTATGCGCTGATTTTCAAAACCCTTCAAACTCCCGTATAAAATACAAAAAGGCACCAATTAACAATTTCATTAATGACAACAATCCAGATACTTTTTTTTATATCAATTTGCGTTACCCAATTTTATAATTAACAAATTCCGCATGAGAAATTCCTATACAAAACTCGTGTATAACAAAATTATGTCGATGGAAAAAGTTTTCAAGGGAGTATCCGATGACAAACTGAACCTTAACATTGTGAAAGTACTATAATAAGGTCGCGACAATATCGATTATGTGTTAAACGATGTATCGATTTGCCCTTGATAGGCAAGGAATAGTGACGTCTATACAAAGATATCGCATCAAAAATGCAATGCAGACAATCGATTCATTTTGTTTTTGATGTCCAACATCAAGCTGAGCTAATGGTTGGGGAAGGTCAATGCTATAATAAATTCACACTGTTGTTTGTTTTGTTCAAAGGAAAATAAATCTTGTTTTTTTTTAATCGATTTTTTTATACTTCGAATTTTAAGTAAGCTTTGAATATTTCTTTCTAGATTAGTTGTGTGGAAAATGTCGCCTTTCTGGAGGACGTAGTTTGATAAATTATTTTTTTGATATACCTACCTACATTCGAAAGGTTTAAATTCGTCGTGATCCAATATTTATGTTGCTTGTCTGTTATGACATGTTTAAATGAATGCATTCATAGACTGCAAAACATACCTATTTTTTTGACTTATCTCACAGCCAATCAAAACAGTGAAGTCACAAATAATTTTGCATGTTGATGTCACACTTCCCGGATACCGCCAAAAGAATCACGTATGATCCAATACCACACAATCTCCTCAGTGTGCCGGTAATAAATAAAATTTAATTAAATTCGTACGTTATATGTCCCGGAATTCTGTCACGTATAAATTCTATAGAGATCGAAGCTTGGTAATGTTCTACGCTTTGCTATTCGGTCCTCGTAAATTTCTTGGTATAGGTGACTTGACACTACACGAAAAGGGTTTTGCTTTGAGCTAAGAGAATCTCGTAAATATATGTGATGGATTGAAAGTCAGATAACTTCAATCTTGTAATAGTCCTTCTAGGGATGAAAATATTTTTGCTGTAATCAGGGGGCACGGCAGTGCCCCCGCCAAGTCAAGCAGAAAAAAGCGGCACGATTCTTAAGGTCGTAGCTACAGTGCGAGATTGTTAAAGTGCCGAGCATTTTAGATTACATTACAGCGGCAACTTACAGAGAGAAATTAAAATATTCTCAGATAAAACAAACGGTAAATAAAGCATTAATATTATTTCTGCACTATCAGTCAATCCATTGACCCGCTTGTAACTTTTCCCTCACATATCATAGTCTACTTGTAACAGGTAGCATGACAACCCAACTCCTGAGAACTATCAATATTCTGAAATAAGCCTAGTATTCATAGTTTTGGGTTTCTGACTAAACATCTGTCAGAATTCAGAAGACAACCGGGACAGACTTGAAAAAATCTTGAAAGACGTGACTAAGCTCAATCATATTTCAAAAGCAAAAACCTGTGTTGACAGATTACTGAGTCATAATATGCTGCTAGTAGTTTTACTAGGCTATTTTTGTGTACCTACAATGCAGAGAAAACAGATCACAGACCGCAAATTGAAATTTCATTAGTGGTTTGTGTGTTGCGTTGGCACATGATTAGATTTTACACAGACTACTATTTTTTAAATACATTTCTGTGTTGAACTTGTATCAAAGACACAGGTACTGGGGGTGCTAATGTTTAAATTAGCGTCTAAGTTCATTAAAAAGCATTATTACCTTAGCATTATTAAAATTTGAAACTATTTATATTCCCATTAATATAGACACTGGTACCTAAAAATATTTGAATGAATAACCAAATTAAGGAAGGATATAGGCTACTTTTTATCTGGTTATGAGAAGTAATTCCCTCGAGAAGCGGGTGAAACTGCTGGCGAAAGCTAGTAGCAGATAATTTAATCATAAAACTGCCATAGAATTACAACCAGATACATTAATCGCTTTACAATACGTTAAACTTTTATACAGGCTAAATTTAAACCTCGACTTTCTCCGACAATCGATCGTCCGATATTTGGTCTCTGTCGACTCCATTCCAGTGACGTTAGTGGGCGATTCGAGTAAATTTTTAAAACTGTCTGTTCGTCTGTCTATACAAGCCGAAATGTTTGTTATTTCTAGCCGCATAGTTGTTTAGACGGCTGATATTATTAATAACGTTTTGTTTTCATTGAGTTTTTGAATACGAGCAGAATTATTGAGCTTATTAGCTGCCAGTCTATTAGCATATTTCTGGTTATGTTTCATCGAATTATTTCATAAATCATCTAGCTAAAATGAAGTAATTTAGAATCTGGTTTCCGCTAGTATTCGTTTATTTAGTTTAGAATAAAAGAATTGCTAATGCAATATTCCAAACACCATAATAATATAAATTCCTAGAGTATTTTTAACTTTGATTTGTCATTTCTATGCCCCTTTTCTCCAGAGGTCTTATCTATGACAAACCACACTTTCAGTCACCTGAACTGACTTTTTATAAGTTGGTTAAAAATTGTGTTTTCTTATTCTGTGTTAAGAAACACCCAAGATATTCTGCTTTACCCGTCCTACGTGTAAATCTCATACTTCATTATAGTGATGTTTGAACCACGCTTCAGGCAGCCATCGTAGTGTTATTACTTTATCGGGAGCCATTTCCGAGGCTCGGAATATTATTATGATTTATTTCTAAGAACAGATGTTTTACGGTCTATTTTATATTGGTAATGTGTTTTAGAACGAGGAATTGGGTAAATTATGTGAGGACACTTTGAGACGAGTTAGGATATTTTATTTAGGCACTTATTTCAAGCAAATAAAACTAAAAATAGTNTCTGTGTTGAACTTGTATCAAAGACACAGGTACTGGGGGTGCTAATGTTTAAATTAGCGTCTAAGTTCATTAAAAAGCATTATTACCTTAGCATTATTAAAATTTGAAACTATTTATATTCCCATTAATATAGACACTGGTACCTAAAAATATTTGAATGAATAACCAAATTAAGGAAGGATATAGGCTACTTTTTATCTGGTTATGAGAAGTAATTCCCTCGAGAAGCGGGTGAAACTGCTGGCGAAAGCTAGTAGCAGATAATTTAATCATAAAACTGCCATAGAATTACAACCAGATACATTAATCGCTTTACAATACGTTAAACTTTTATACAGGCTAAATTTAAACCTCGACTTTCTCCGACAATCGATCGTCCGATATTTGGTCTCTGTCGACTCCATTCCAGTGACGTTAGTGGGCGATTCGAGTAAATTTTTAAAACTGTCTGTTCGTCTGTCTATACAAGCCGAAATGTTTGTTATTTCTAGCCGCATAGTTGTTTAGACGGCTGATATTATTAATAACGTTTTGTTTTCATTGAGTTTTTGAATACGAGCAGAATTATTGAGCTTATTAGCTGCCAGTCTATTAGCATATTTCTGGTTATGTTTCATCGAATTATTTCATAAATCATCTAGCTAAAATGAAGTAATTTAGAATCTGGTTTCCGCTAGTATTCGTTTATTTAGTTTAGAATAAAAGAATTGCTAATGCAATATTCCAAACACCATAATAATATAAATTCCTAGAGTATTTTTAACTTTGATTTGTCATTTCTATGCCCCTTTTCTCCAGAGGTCTTATCTATGACAAACCACACTTTCAGTCACCTGAACTGACTTTTTATAAGTTGGTTAAAAATTGTGTTTTCTTATTCTGTGTTAAGAAACACCC
Source organism: Heliothis virescens (assembly GCA_002382865.2). NCBI lineage: Eukaryota > Metazoa > Arthropoda > Insecta > Lepidoptera > Noctuidae > Heliothis > Heliothis virescens. The sequence goes on along the minus strand of NWSH02000081.1, from coordinate 2,473,542 downwards.
AAGATATTCTGCTTTACCCGTCCTACGTGTAAATCTCATACTTCATTATAGTGATGTTTGAACCACGCTTCAGGCAGCCATCGTAGTGTTATTACTTTATCGGGAGCCATTTCCGAGGCTCGGAATATTATTATGATTTATTTCTAAGAACAGATGTTTTACGGTCTATTTTATATTGGTAATGTGTTTTAGAACGAGGAATTGGGTAAATTATGTGAGGACACTTTGAGACGAGTTAGGATATTTTATTTAGGCACTTATTTCAAGCAAATAAAACTAAAAATAGTCGACGATAGGTTTATATAAACATGAATATGTAGCTATTCTAAGATGTAATCAGGCTAAGCTTTCAAACAACAAATATTAACCCTTTGCGCAACTGTAGTTTACACTGACACAACTTGTACAAACTCAAATATTATGCTCAAATGTTTGTTCTGCATAAAGCTACGTATAAAGTACAAGTATAATTATTATATCTACTGTTGTACGTATATTAGAGTTCCTACAGCTGTAGGTTAGTGACCTTTCCTTTGTTGGAAACTACTCTGACTCACATCTTTACTAACATTGTAAAGAGGAAAGATTTGTATGTAATGAATTGGCTCTAAAAGTATTGGACCGACCTAAAAATTCTTTCAGTTTGATGTAGCTAGACTATATCGGAGTAACATTTTGTACCCGAGTAACATGTTGTACCCGAGTAACATGTTGTACGGGAGCAGGAAGAAGTTCCCCCGGAAAAATAGCTGGTAGCTTATAATGAATCAACGATACCAATCACTATAGAAAAGTTACAGTTTTTTTTCAAGAAAATGGAGTTTTAAAAATAAAAAAATATCTCACAAACATAATTTAAATTTTTTGCTGCACCAACACACTACATTCGATATTATTTTCCAATTGGTTTTCTTCACAACAAACTGAGAAAACTGCCACAGAGCGAGTTTTACTCAGCAAACGATCGCTGCAACAGTTTGCTTCCGACCGCAGCCATTCTTTATTTGTATTGAGTAGGTGCGGGTAATATGAACGAAATATATTGGAAATAACAAAGACTAAAATTTTTTGACTTGAATATTACTTTGTCAAATAAACAGACTTTTTATTGGGTATACTTTTAGGTACCTACTGTTAGATTACAAGTAGAAGGAATGACAAGTTCCTTTGAAGATGGACCTACTAGCCAAGGAGGTTCAACCATACTTTTTCAGAAATCTGTGGTTTTACGCCTTATGTGACGTAGATGTCGGGTTGACAGACAGAAAAGAATAAAAACGGTTGTAATATTTTTGTGAAGAAAAATAGAAAATCATATATATTTTCGGTGTCTCATTTCTAAACTCCTTATAGTACCTAATCAGAACTATGAAAAGTTTTACTTTTTTGCTGATTAAAGACGAGAGCTACTACTAATTACTGGCACTAATGGATTTTCCTCTTAGTTTTTCCGCGAAACAACGCTCGGTTTGTATAGGGGCGATATCACGCGTGTTAAAGCGACAACGAACAAGGGACTACTTAACTATTGAGCTTATACATTGACAGTTGACCTACCTTGGTTTATGCTTCTTTGGACAATTAAAGAGTTATAGATATAGGAATAGAGAGAGAACTAAAACAAATGAAGATAATAGGCATGACGACTAAAAAAATCTAATTAGTCCGTCTTTTAGATTACAAAAAAATATTGCATACGTATTTTTTCGTTTTTCATCTTAACAAATAATTACGAAGCTATAAACCGTTGAAATTGCGCGTGACGTCACGCCTACGTATGATTTTGACATAGGCGTGACGTCAGGACCCCCCACTCCCGAACTTTAATACTCATTATCTTTGTTATTATTGATAGATTTTTAAAAACAAAAAATACGTGTCCAATATTTTGCGATAATATAAATTACGGACTAAATGAATTTGTTTATTTTTACCCTGTCGTCATGCCTATTTACGTAGCCAAAACGCATTCCTATATTACTATACGTATTGGAAACAAATTTTAATCAGAGCGCATCTCTTCAGAACTTAACCTGTTTTGTCTAATTAATTGATTGCGGGCGCTGGTTCAGCTCCATACTCAATTAACATTCGCAATAAANAATTTGTTTATTTTTACCCTGTCGTCATGCCTATTTACGTAGCCAAAACGCATTCCTATATTACTATACGTATTGGAAACAAATTTTAATCAGAGCGCATCTCTTCAGAACTTAACCTGTTTTGTCTAATTAATTGATTGCGGGCGCTGGTTCAGCTCCATACTCAATTAACATTCGCAATAAAGTAAAATATATTCGTTTCCATTTCACAAGCAAGATTTTTAATTGAAAATACAAGTTGCAGGATCAGTTTAATTTATTTGCTGCGAACGTTAATTTATTAAATTGAAATTCAATTTATATTTATCCGATTGAATTAATGTGAAATTGTACTGTATTTTCTTTATTTACAGCTTTTTATTATGGTGTGTAAGTGGAAGAACACGTGGAAAAGTAACAGCCCACGGGTTGATCGATCATGAGGTTAAGTAGCGCTTCGCGCGGTCGGTCAACGGATAGGCAACCATCTTGTCATGATGAGTTCCTCCATGTTATGGAAGGCACTAGTGTCAAGTAGGTATTCGCTCCATGTAACTGCAGCCGTTTAGACTGGAAGCCAATCCCATAAAAGTTGGTTAAAGGCTAGGCAGATTGGGGAAGAACCGATTAATCGCGCGTATGATTTAAATGCGCCGATAATAATCTTTAGTTATGACAAACTAATCTTATCTTTATAAGAAAGGTTTAAAATTAGTACGAGTTCACTACATTTAACAATTTTAACACACATCCATACAATACATGTACGTATTTACACGCACACAAATGAACAATGTTTATTTTTACAATTTATTTCAGCGCCGAATTCCCAGCCGTAAATCCAGACTGTTTGATATTATTACTTCTAGTTGATCGAATACGTAATACTGTAAGTGATTTTTACAAAACAGAATTCACGTAAAAGTAAATAGATTTGGTATTGAAAAGATCTGCCGTGATCTGTTGAAGTATCGATCGGTATTTCGGTTTTTCGTACGTAAATACGATTTTTTTTACGATTATTTTGTCTCTTATTATTTTGCTAAGGGCTTTCAATGCTTCAGTCATAAAAAACTTGACATTTAAAGGTGTTATTAATAGATTGGCCTTGTCATTTTCGTGACAAAGCAATAGGGCCATTAGAATATCGTATTTCTTATTAAAGAGGAATATCAATAGTAGTCGTGTTTTGTTTTCTGCTTTTATTTTTGAATGATTGTTATCTTAAAGTTGATAAAACAACTGAACGTAATGTGAAAATAATTATATGTTATATAATTATACCAATACACAACAAAACTTCTCTATAACAAAAACGAAATAAAGCATTGTTCAAACCTGTATTAATATTTCAAAGCTTCTTGCATATAACAATTGCATGAACTATTCACTATCAGGGTATGTGAAGCAATTCCCACGTAACGCGAGGGAAACCGCTGGCAGAATTTAAAACCCCTATATTTAACTTTTTAAGTAACAAAAAAAATCTCAACAACAAATAAAGTTGAAAACAACCCAGCACCTTATTAATCACAGTTAAAAACAGCGATTTATCAATTAAGAAAGTCTCAAGTTCGCAAACTGTTCTGACGCGAACTGAAAGACGTTTACAGTTAATGTTCTAATATGTTTCAGTTGAAAAGGCCTGTGCCAATAGATTAATAGTTTTAGATCAGTTGTGATAATTAATCTTACAGCGCTTTCACACTGGTGGATTTTCCGCGTAGCAAAACTGAGCATATGTGGCAAAAATCTGTAGTATTTTTAACGTAATTTTTGTACCGGCAGATATCAATTGTTTGACAACGCCAGTACAGACTGAACGGTATCGCTCGAGAAAACTGTCTGAAAATCCACCCGTGAGAAAGTTTGTTACCGATTCTCTTATTGTTTTTTAATCTTCGACACACAAAAAGCAGGGTCAAGAAGTTTGACTGAACTTTGATTGACTGTGTGTTTGTTGCCAATTAGGGACATCTATTTGAATACGGAAGCTGAACTGACGTAAACGTAAATCTCTTCGTACTATTTTTGACTTTTCATATGACAGGTTTTTGCCACAGGGGTTTTACGCAACCCCTTTTATATTTTTTTTTCCTACATATAAAAGCTTGCTTTCAATCACATACTAATACTATCTAAAAACTCGACATTAAATGAATAAAAAAAAATAATGTACTGTAAAAATCCCAAACTCTTGCGCATACTCGAACTCAATGCGGTTACTTTTTATTCGGCATCGACCTGCCGCGCTAAAAATAACTGCGTTTCTGGAAGAATGCCTGTAATGATCTACGGCCGTTTATTTATGTCCGCCGATATGAACAGACCGCTCTAACGAAAGATGAGTGGCTTGGTCCAAGTAGTAAGCGGTAGCGTGGTTACCAAATTTTACATCACATATTTATTAAAAATTTTACAGACAATTTGACTTCACATAAACTTTAAGCAGGAAAGAAGACGAAGTTATGCGTCTCATCCATTAAAAGAATACAAAATCTTATTACTATATACTTTCATGGATGGCTGTGTAACCTATACAAGTCTACACACTCACGCAAAAACTATTGAACGGATTTTGATGAAACTTGGAAGGTGTGCTAAATTGTGTTTATTACTGGGTTTGCACTTAATTTAGGTATTAACGAACTAAATAATTTCCAAATTCCTTAAAAAACGAAATTCATCAGATTTTTTATATTTTTATTGGCTTATGACTGAATGTAACCTATACATGATGTGGTTTTTACGAGTATTGGCTCTGAGTTATGAAAAAAAGTGCAATGACGTGCAGCGTGTATGCCCTTTGTGGTTTTAAAAATATTTATATAAATGTACAATACATAGTTATAGTATAAAAGGATACACACTGTGTTAAGCATTTACTTCGATTTAGAACGAATAGGCCACCAAGCTAAACTAGCTACCAGTAATTTTCGGACACCTATCAATAACCCCATTCGCATCAATATTAGAAAAAAAAACAAAGACGAGTGTTATAGTCGAGTGGCTATTCCAACTGTCTATGGACAGAGAGGAGTACAAAAGCTGAAAGCTGAACCTTCAGGAATGAAGAGGCACCAAAAGAAGAGAAGCAGAAATCTAAATTGAAAAATACTTATGTATAACGAAGTTTAACAAAAAAAAAACACCGGGTTGCACTCCGGGAGTGCTGGCAGAAGTCAAAACATGAATATTAACTTTATGCGTTTTTGATATTTTTTGAGATTATGGAATGAAGAAAGTGCACAACTACTTTTTACTGTCATCATTTACCCTCGATATTTAGATGTTTCTTAAAAAATCTTTTGTCCCTATGACTGTACTGGAAGGTACTTAAACTAAAGATACCCCGATAAAGATACACGATTAAATATAATCAAAATTTAAGCACGACTCCATCTATGACTTTGAAGAATAAAAACTATACTCGTACTTTCATACTTGACTAACTACTTGACTTTCAAAAATTATAGATGGCGCAACACATTTTTTCTCACATGTCTCTCCTCGATTTTGAGGGTTCTGGTTGAGCTAAAATTATTCAAATATATATTTTGAGTTTATTGCTGGATGCTAATCTAAAGATACTCCGGCACTATTTAATTTTATAAAAATAAAAACCCTAACTCCATCTATGATTTTAAATGATAATTACTAAGCCTGACACTATTGTCAAATTTCACATGTTTGAAACGTCATAAAATATCTTACCGACCTGTAAGTACTTACGGAATTTCTATAGAATTTAGCTAGAGTATTATCAGTTGCATTTACACTGAGTTTTAGCTTAAAATAGTGATTTGATGGACAGGAATAGATCCTTGATGTGATGGGTTGATAAATACTAGCGAGCAGCTGCTGGCTTTTGCGGGATTTCTCAAGGAAATTTCACATGTCGACATTATTTACGGTTAACCAACGCCCGCGGTTGTGTTTTATGCAATTTTAAATTAGTCATCAACTATAAAAACGTATTTTTTTATAGAAAATGTTGGGGGTATCTTACCATTTCCATGCAAACACAAACGATTTTTTTTAACGATGGGAAATCATCGTATGACCCCAGTGTCAGACTTTTACTGACTAAAACCCATCGTGTTCATTCGGGAGCCCTTTGTGTACCAGTGCCGCGGTAACTCTTTCGAATAACCCGCAGCCCCAGCAGACACGCCCATGTTTCAAATACTATTTTTTTAAAGTAGAAATCTCGTTAAAATCCTTCCAATAATATTAAAATAAATAGTTCATTATAGAACAAACACAAACCAGGAAATAAAATGGTGAACATGTATATTTACTTCTCATTTGTCAGTTAACGAGAAATTGCTTATAATTTATACTCACATGTTTATTTCGGTATTAAATATAATTATAATTATGTATTAACAACTAATATGCGTGAACTGACGTGTAGGTAATATTTCAAGTCATAGTCAAATCTTTGATGTTTCCCTCCCGTCAATCAAAGAGTTCGGCTTCCTGTACTTTGCTATGGAATATTAATATATCTTCGTGATTGATATATAATCAAGCTTAACTATAATTACGACGTAAATAATCATGTTTTTGTGAGTGGAGTTTGAGAGTGGAGAGTTTGAGAGCAATTACAACAAACATATCAAAAAATACTTAGGTATTTATAATTAGGTTTTTAACTAGGTAAAAAACATAACGACATGATTATTTCTCCATAAAAATTAAAAACAAAAGCAAAACAATTCTAACCGAAGCATTCGAATAAACTTGCAAATACGGCAACGTTTAAAACTGAACTTTAACACAAAGGCATAAAGCTGTAATTCACTAAACACGAAACGTTCTAGGTAATTTTATGGCGCTGTTACCTGTACAATATATCTCTATAACAATTTGGACGCGAAACGTAATGCAGAAATTATGTTGTGAAATAACTGCGTGTAAAGAGGCGGAATTAGGTTTAATATACACGTTGAAATATATGCTTTATTACGGCATATTTTCACGCAAAAAGAGCTCGTGGCTAAATCAAAGCCGTGCGGGTCGATTGATCATAAAGTTAAGCAACGCTTGGCGCGGCACCATCTTTTCATGCCGAGTTCCTCCATGTTTCGGAACGCATGATAAACTGGTGGGTCCCGGCTGTTATTTCACCACCTTTGGCAGTCGTTACGGGTAGTCAGAAGCCAGAAAGTCGGACAACCAGTCTTCGGGTTGCCAGGATAATTGGGTTGTGGAGGTCAGACAGGTAGTCGCTCCGTGTAAAACACTGGTTCTCAGCTGCATCCGTTTAGACTGGAAGCTGCCCCAACATGGTAGGGAAAAGGCTAGGCAGATGATGATTTTCACGCAAAAAGATTGCGTGATTCTCATAATCTATTTATGGTGTATCGAAAAAAATGTAGTAATGAACAAAAAAAAAGATGATTAGGTACACTACTTATATTATTATGTAGGTATATATAATGAATATGTTTTTAATAGACTTGGAAGGTCTTCAATTATATTTTTTACAAACTAAAAAAGGGTCACAATTGTACAATTGTTAAATTATACTTTACATAAATATGAATAACACCATATACGAGTATATCTATGGATGACTTATATTGTAGTATACGCAAAGTTTCAATAATATAAAGTACAATATTTTTTTTACTTCGGGTACATTTTTAGGGTTCCGTAGCCAAATGGCAAAAAACGGAACCCTTATAGATTCGTCATGTCTGTCTGTCTGTCTGTCTGTCTGTCTGTCCGTCCGTCCGTATGTCACAGCCACTTTATTCCAAAACTATTCAGACTACACCATTCAAACTGGGTAAGTAGATGTATTACATTAACCGCTTTACGATTCTTATACAAAAATAAAAAAATAATAATATTAGAAGGGGGCTCCCCATACATGGAACTGAAACAAAAAAATTTTTTTTTCGTCTAACCTATACTTGTGGGGTGTCTGTAGATAGGTCTTTAAAAATAAGATTGAGGTTCCTAAAACCATTTTTTCTCAAAGTCAATCATTTCAAAGTAATACACTTTCAAAGTGCAAAAATGTGTGTCCCCCCCCCCTGCCATTTCTAAACTACCAAAGTGAAAAATCTAAAAAAGATATATGTTATAGACCTTAAAAAAAACTATGAACCAAAATTGGTTTGAACGAGATACAGTCAGTGGTTTTCGAGATATAGCACTTTTTCAGTAACCGCAAATTATAACTTTGTTATTCATAATATTTGTATGAAAAACAAAGTTATTTTTTGTTGTCGAGAAATGTTTGTGTTCTGACTAATTGTAGGCAATAGGAACGTTTATTTTTCATAGATAATGGAACGGAACCCTTCGTGCGCGAGTCCGACTCGCACTTGGCCGGTTTTTTTTATATTTACGGTTGAACAATATTTTTTCATTTTTAATAAATTTCCTGAAATATTGTCTAAAGATATACCTACATATCACATACCTACAAAAATATGAACGAGAAGAACAAAACCTCATATTTAGACAAAAATTCACACAGAATAACCGAACAAAAGGATACAATTAAAATGAGAGACAGACGTTCGTATTCAAACACGGTACAACAAACAAACAAATCTACAAACACTTCAAACGGTCTAATGCACCGCTTCATAAAATCTCGTGAAAGTAATCGCGTACATCCATAAAGAGCTTGTTGTTACTCAAACGGGAAACATTATTTATTTATAACGAAGTATTATTATACCAGAAGAATCCCGTTTATCCTGAAAAACCAATTGTCAGAAGTTTGATGAAGATTATGTATCGACAACAGCAGGACACGGTACCCGAATCTGTCAAATTTTACCAATCGAACATTAACCTTTCACTATTGTGATAAGGTTGAAAATCTATTGCAGAAATTCGACAGATTGTCGTAACTGGTGGATGAATAAGGAAGGTTTTAGAAATGAACGTGGATGGTTATAGAAGAAGAAGACGACCAAAGAAGGGATTGAATGATAAGCGATACGGCTGGAAATATATACTTGGAAGTTGATATGAGATAGAAAAGTAGGAATGAACAAGACTTCAACAAGATCTTGTAAGGTCCAATTTCTATGTAGCAAAAGGTCCGGTTGGCAGCTAATTTAAACAAGTATAGGTGAATTTACTAAAATTACCCAAAGAAGACATAAAACAGTAAAATACGAGTATAGCTCATTATTAATTTTAACACACAGTATAAACCAAACAAATAAGGTAACAGTTGAATTCATGTTGAAATACGAGTACACTTGGTGAAATACACTGTATTTTGGCAAATTATGCAAATTTTAGGCAGCTAGCTACAATTAATTTGGGTCATGCTGACGTCTGGCGAGAAGCTAGACGGAAAATTTCATCTCACTGTGGCTTTAACTGGGGGACGCATTACGAATGCTTTGTGTCCATTTGTGGCAAAGTGTCTGGCTGAAAATTTTTGAAGCGACAATTTGTTCGTACACCTTGCGTTTTTGTCGACTGATTTCAGGCTTGAGCTGAAGACTATCGGTTCTAGTAGATAGCGGAAGAGTAATAAGGTCGGCAACATATTGCTTTTCAAAAATGTGAAACTCTTTCCATTTGTTGCATAAAAACAAAGTTGTATCTATACTACAAGACCTTTTACGGCTTTTACAATGGTGCAACTTTATTTAAGCATCCTGTCATAACGACTACTCCTGCAGTGTCCCTGAAAACACGATCAATAAAGATGGGAAAAGGTGACCCATAAATTATGGTGTCCCACTTCACACTATCCACACTCGTTGAAAAAATCCCCACGACCCATCACACCATTTACCGGCCAACATAAAACTCTCAATAAGTGCTCCGTAACAAAAACTATTCCTGTAAACAATATAAATCTTTTAGACAATAACCATGTGGCACTTTTAGCGTGGCGTTGAATTTGTATGCGCGTTTCCAAGCCATTTATTAAAGACAGTCGTAAACAATTATGTATGCTGAAAGTGCTGTTACATGGTCTTACGTGGTTATAGATTAAACTATAACTATTAACTCTTATTACGTGGACATAAGATTGTTTTTCGAGGAAATTTAGACGTAAGTTCTTTTACAATTAGCTATTAACTTACATGAATGAATTTTACGGAGATTTATACAAAGGCATATTTTTCACCGTGATATTTACAATCCTTTAAATTAGATAGCTATTGGATTTTTCATTCGAATTTTCCTTAGGGATCCGGACATATTTACGTATACCTTCCTACACAGTATTATGCGTGGTTGATAAGAGAAGACTCGCAATACATTACATAGAATCTAAACACATCTTCGTAGCACACATGTCAAGCTTACCTCTGCGGGGAAAGCACTCAAGAAATAACATTCATATTTACCTTTACCTAACCCGAATGTAACAGAATATACAACGCACTAATTACCAAAGCGAAATCCGACCTTTTCACTTCAGCTACTGCCGATATTTTGTGGCGAAATACTAGTCGGAATTTCGAGCTCCCGAAATACTGACAAACGCACTAATTGTGGACCATGGCAGGTATCAGTTTGGATTCGCCAAAGATTAAATCCCACTTAGTAGGCGGGTTAAAATATTGGCCCATTAGTGAAATTGAACTGATTAATGATCGCAAACAGGACTCCAGAGCAATAAATTATTTTTTTAACTGCAAGTGATCAAGCGGAAAGTTCCTGATAGTACTCAGGTAGCATGTTAATGTTTGGGTGTGTCATTGTTAATGTTTATGTAAGATTAAGTAATTTACTTATTTGGATAAATGTATGGTTAATCTTACTTGGATTTTAATGTTCTTTTTGATCGGATTTATGCGATACAACTGTTTTACTGTGAAGAAGTATTACATTTTAAAATTCAAATGATTATAGTAACAAATAATAACGATTCATTAATCACAGGAAAGAAAAAAAATCAAATATGTGTTTTAATCTAAGAATCAATTAAAAACAACACACCCGTAAGACTATTTTGGAGTAGCTAACACTTAGTTCTTCAAAATTCACAAACTGAAATAGTTTACATAAAAAAATAGAAATATGACGTATAACACCTTTTTCCTTGCAAAAACCAACGTTGCTCCATCGGAGGGACAGTGAGTGATTGACACTCAACGCGAACATAGGCTGCAGCACTTTGTACT
>NWSH02000081.1:2451954-2462236 GCA_002382865.2 Heliothis virescens | reverse complement strand
GGTATATAATTATATCCCTAGGGATATAACTATATCACGGCTTTATCTATCTTACTGCGACATCTATACTACTAGACCTTTTACGGCTTTTACAATGGTGCAACTTTATTTAAGCATCCTGTCATAACGACTACTACTGCAGTGCCCCTGAAAATACGATCAATAAAGATGGGAAAAGGTGACCCATATAAAGGTGAAGTGGGACACTATAGCCCCACTTCACACTATCCACACTCGTTGAAAAAATCCCCACGACCCATCACACCATTTACCGGCCAACATAAAACTCTCAATAAGTGCTCCGTAACAAAAACTATTCCTGTAAACAATATAAATCTTTTAGACAATAACCATGTGGCACTTTTAGCGTGGCGTTGAATTTGTATGCGCGTTTCCAAGCCATTTATTAAAGACAGTCGTAAACAATTATGTATGCTGAAAATGCTGTTACATGGTCTTACGTGGTTATGGATTAAACAATGACTATTAACTCTTATTACGTGGACATAAGATTGTTTTTCGAGGAAATTTCGACGTAAGTTCTTTTACAATTAGCTATTAACTTACATGAATGAATTTTACGATAATTCATACAAAGGCATATTTTTCACCGTAATATTTACAATCCTTTAAATTAGATAGGTATCGGATTTTTCATTAGAATTTTCCTTAGGGATCCGGACATATTTACGTATACCTCCCTACACAGAATTATGCGTGGTTGATAACAGAAGACTCGTAATACATAACATAGAATCTAAACACATCTTCGTAGCACACATCTCAAGCTTACCTCTGCGAGGAAAGCACTCAAGAAATAACATTCATATTTACCTTTACCTAACCCGAATGTAACAGAATATACAACGCACTAATTACCAAAGCGAAATCCGACCTTTTCACTTCAGTTACTGCCGATATTTTGTGGTGAAATACTAGTCGGAATTTCGAGCTCCCGAAATACTGACAAACGCACTAATTGTGGACTATGGCAGGTATCAGTTTGGATTCGCCAAAGATTAAATCCCACTTAATGGGCGGGTTAAAATATTGGCCCATTAGTGAAATTGAACTGATTAATGATCGCAAACAGGACTCCAGAGCATTAAGTGATTTTTGTAACTGCAAGTGATTAAGCGGAATGTTCCTGATAGTACTCAGGTAGCAATTTTTGTGTGTCATTGTTAAGGTTTATATAAGATTTCACTCGCGTCCCGTGGGAATTACTGCCCGTACCCGGATAAAATATAGCCTATGTCACTTGTGGATAATGTAGCTTTCGAATGGTGAAAGAATTTTTAAAATCGGTCCAGTAGTTTTTGAGCCTATTCATTACAACCAAACAAATATACATACAAACAAACAAACAAACTCTTCAGCTTTATAATATTAGTATAGATTAAGTAATTGAAATAGTGGGATAAAAGTATGGTTGATCTTACCTGGATTTTAATGTACTTCTAAATCGAATTTTATTTACAATACAACTGTTTTACTGTGAAGAAGTATTACATTTTAAAATTCAAATGATTAGAGTAACAAATAATAACGATTCATTAATCACAGGAAAGATCAGAATTCAAATATTTATTTTAATCTAAGAATCAATTAAAAACAAGACATCTGTAAGACTATTTTGGAGTAGCTAACACTTATTTCTTCAAAATTCACAAACTGAAATAGTGTACATTAAAAAAATGACGTATAACATCTTTTTCCTTGCAAAAACCAACGTTGTTCCATCGGAGGGACAGTGAGTGATTGACACTCAACGCGAACATAGGCTGCAGCACTTTGTACTCTTTGATGCAGTTGACATATTTCACTTACCTATTTAACGTGCTGACTACTCTATTTTTTCCCCTAAAATCAACGACGCACGATGCATTTGGTCATGTAGACAACAGTAAAAAATACTAAGCCAAAAAAAAATGTGCAAATCGGTCCAGACGTCTTTGAGTGATCGGTGACCGGTAAAAAAAACAAAGATCCCTACGAATTGAGAACCTCCTCCTTTTTGAGAAGTCCGTTAAAAATTCAGGATTCCACTATGTTCTTTATTTAGGACAAGATGGCGATAATTTGACGGTGACTTTAGAAAATAGTTAAAAGAATTTAAAATCCGTTGAAAAACGATGGAGGAACTGATATCCATGGACAATGAACATACGTAAAAAAAATACCATTCGAACAGAGAGCCTAGATTTTTTGAAGTCCGTACCTCCTCCAATCTTTTTGATATACTTACCTAACATTCAAAAATATTTTCAGCTCCTTTTAATTGAAATAGTAGCACGTCCACAAGTCGTTCACTCAGCTATTACAAACTAAACTCGTTTGATACCCCTGCTTCACTTCACTGTGGGACGTGTCTCACATTTCATTGCACTCTATCCGCTACAGAGCAACAAAGTTGATACGTGTCATGTGCTTGCAATTTCAGTCGGCAACAAAGTTTCTAATGAAAATAACAAGTGTAGCCACATGTGTAATTTTGTACACTTGTAAATATTTTTGTATTATTTTGACCAAATAGAGAAAAACACCGGAGAATACCGCGTTCAAGCAAAGAAACATGGACACTTGTCAGCTTTATAATATTAGTAAAGATTTTGTCATTTATTTGCCGCAGTATGTCATACAATACAATTAATAATAAAATTCTNACTAATGAAAAATAACAAGTGTAGCCACATGTGTATTTTGTACACTTGTAAATATTTTTGTATTATTTTGACCAAATAGAGAAAAACACTGAAAGATTATTTTATTGTTAGATCAATGTTCCGGAGAATACCGCGTTCAAGCAAAGACACATGGACACTTATCAGCTTTATAATATTAGTAAAGATTTGTCATTTATTTGCCGCAGTATGTCATACAATTAATAATAAAATTCTTCTGTTAATGAGTGACTGACTGACGGACTTCGTACAGCCAAAAGTACGGGGCATAGAAAGCTGAAATTTTATATTAAGGATTCTCAGGCCTTAGGAATAAAGCAAATAAATGAATATTTTTATAAAACAGCAAGTAGATAATATTTTGGTCAATAGTGCCTCATGTTTTCAGCATAATAGTAGTTAGTTAGAGCCTCCCCACAAAAATCCCCCTCCTGTAAAATAAACCTTACTTTTTTATAAACCTTGACTACACATAGTTCACGTATATTTTTTCCATAGCAATCCATCTATCAGGCACATTGATGGGAACTGGACGTTTGCACAGANTCTAATGAAAATAACAAGTGTAGCCACATGTGTAATTTTGTACACTTGTAAATATTTTTGTATTATTTTGACCAAATAGAGAAAAACACCGGAGAATACCGCGTTCAAGCAAAGAAACATGGACACTTGTCAGCTTTATAATATTAGTAAAGATTTTGTCATTTATTTGCCGCAGTATGTCATACAATACAATTAATAATAAAATTCTTCTGTTAATGAGTGACTGACTGACGGACTTCGTACAGCCGAAAGTACGGGGTATAGAAAGCTGAAATTTTATATTAAGGATTCTCAGGCATTAGTAACAAAGCAAATAAATGAATATTGTTATAAAATAGCTAGTAGATAATATTTTGATCAATAGTGCCTCAAGTTTTCAGCATAATAGTAGTTAGTTAGAGCCTCCCCACAAAAATCCCCCTCCGGTAAAATAAACCTCACTTTTTATAAACCTTGACTACACATACTTCATGTATATTTTTTCCATAGCAATCCATCTATCAGGCACATTGATGGGAACTGGACGTTTGCACAGAGAGCCAGTCCGTGCTATCTGTCATGGCCGACGTTTCCCGTCCTGTGTTGCGTTTGTACCGTCAGAGTGCGGGCTTTATTTTAAATGTTATTCTTTGGTATTTGTTTGTTGAGTTTTTTTTATGTTTTTGGTGTGAACTGTGACGGTTTCTGTTACGTTTGACTACTGTACGAAAATACCACCAAACAATATTTTTTATACAGAATAGAAGGGAGGAAAATGTCGTCACTACAAACATCATAACCCACGCATTTCTCTTTAACAAAAATATTATTTTAGTTTATCACGCAATTTCGTTGAAATGTATCCATATGTATAATAGGTGTATATAAAGTATTCACATGTATTTACAAAAAAAACGATGCAAGCGTTAAAAAAAATATACATATGAAATTCATCAAAAAATCCTAACAGAAATAGTTAACCGTTCCGAAAACCGCGGCAAAAATATTATTTACCAAAAAATTCAGTTCTCGCGTTCGTGAAATTCCCTTCACAAAAATGTGGGAGTTACCNGGGCTTTTTTATGTTTTTGGTGTGAACTGTGACGGTTTATGTTACGTTTGACTACCATAGTACTACTACACGAAAATACCACCAAACAATATTTTTTATTCAGAATAGAAGGGAGGAAAATGTCGTCACTACAAACTTCATAACCCACGCATTTCTCTTTTACAAAAATATTATTTTTAGTTTACCACGTAGTTTTGTTGAAAGGTATTCATATGTATAATAGGTGTATATAAAGTTTTCACTTATATTATAAAAAAACGATGCAAGCGTTAAAAAAAATTATATATGAAATTCATCAAAAAAATCCTAACAGAAATAGTTAACCGTTACGAAAACCGCGGCAAAAATATTATTTACCAAAAATTCAGTTCTCGCGTTCGTGAAATTCCCTTCACAAAAATGTGGGAGTTACCTACGGCGTGACCGCGGGCTATTTGCGGACGCCTAGCCACGGAAGCGCTTGGAGGCGACAGTAGCATCGGCAGGGTTGACTGCTAACTGTGGTAGTGTTTTGGGTTAAAAATCTGTTTTATAAAGGCCATTTTTTACTAGGGTAAAGGATGTATAGAGTCGCAGCTGTACCGTGGTTTCACCCACGTCTCGACAGAATTTTTGCACTTATATAAAATTGTTGCCTNGGCATCGGCAGGGTTGACTGTTAACTGTGGTGGTGTTTTGGGTTAAAAATCTGTTTTATAAAGGCCATTTTTTACTAGGGTAAAGGATATATGGAGTAGCAGCTGCACCGTGGTTTCACCCACGTACCGAGAGAACTACTTTTTGCACTTATATAAAATGGTAGCCTATGCCCTTTTTCAGGCTCTACACTGTGTCTATGGGTGTCCCAAATAGGTAGTAATAAAGTGTTATTTTGCAAGCTTTGTCATATTTTCATAAACTTCCAGAAAGATTCGACTTACATAATAGGACGATGATAGACAAAATGGAAGGCTTATGGTTGTATTTTTTCAGTAGCGTTTAGAATCATTTTAATGTATCATGAAATATAATTGTTTTTCTTTTTCAAATATCCAGTATTCAATTTCACAATTTCCTCATATTCAGCAATATTCTTTAATTAACAACTGCTCCTTCACGTCTAGACATACCGCAATAAAAACACACAAACATAATCAATGACTAATAAAAACAAAACATAATCGTAAATCTTAATGACTAATTTACATACAATCTGACTACCAAGTGACAGCCCTCGCTGGCATTGACACTGCATCTATAATGACGTTTGACGAGGTCAAACTATGTGGACACACGACGCTAATTGCAGTAGCATCATCTTACGTACGTCAAGGGACGTCTAAATATATGGCGTCATAATGTACAAACGTGGGAAGGTTATCTTAATTAATTTTGGATTTAAGGACATAGGAGTGGGATTATTTCTGTGCAATGTCGAGAGAATCTAGATAATAAGATATTCTGTATTTTATAGAATGCTTAGATAGCCCATTTATCGAGGAAGGCTATAGGCTACTTTTTATTCGGGTGCGCGGAATAGTTCCCACGGAACGCGGGTAAAACCGCTGGCGGAAGCTAGTGATATGTTTTGTGTGAAATTTTAGTATTGGTCATTCCATATAGCACTGTATATTCTTTACTATTTTAAAAATATTTCCGAGTAACATTATTCCCATAAAAACTCTGAAAATTGTTCCAATTGTATTTTAAAAGTCAATCTATGAGAGTAAAATGGCCGGTCTTAAAAATAAAATGTTATTTATTTTGACTGAAATACACTGAAAAATAGCACAGCCCTTGCATGTTACAATTGAATAGTTCTTATATTTCAGACACGCTACAATTTGCCGATTATGTCAGATGTGGGAAATAGTTATTCATGTTACAGAAACAGAATAATTTACTACGCTGTTATTGTTTTCTATGAATTCTACNGTCGAGAGAATTTAGTGGTGAGATGTAATAAGATATTCTATATTTTATAGAACGCTTAGATAGCTCATTTATCGAGGAAGGCTATAGGCTACTTTTTATTCGGGTGCGCGGAATAGTTCCCACGGAACGCGGGTAAAACCGCTGGCGGAAGCTAGTGATATGTTTTGTGTGAAATTTTAGTATTGGTCATTCCATATAGCACTGTATATTCTTTACTATTTTAAAAATATTCCGAGTAACTTTATTCCGATAAAAAATACTGAAAATTGTTTCAATTCCATTTTAAAAGTCAATCTATGAAAGTAAACCGGTTTTTTAAATAAAATATTATTTATTTTGACTGAAATACGCTGAAAAATAGCACAGCCCTTGCATGTTACAATTGAATAGTTCTCATATTTCAGACACGCTACAATTTGCCGATTATGTCAGATGTGGGAAATAGTTATTCATGTTACAGAAACAGAATAATTTACTACGCTGTTATTGTTTTCTATGAATTCTACCTGTAAAATGTGAAAGTTGCTGAATTATTTAAACATGGTTAAATGTCGATAAATAAAAATAGATAAAATTATCTTTACGTACTTAGGATATTTTTTACTACAAATAATAATTGATTGAAGTATGACGATATAAATTTTACCTAAATTATGTAACTAATCAGGTATCTATTTATTTTTGTAAGTTTAATATACAGCTATTTACAAGGTTATAAAAATATATATAAAGGAGATATTTACAAATTAAATCTAAAAAAATAATTAATTAATAAGTAAATTCTTCTGGGTAAAATGTAAAAGGAACACAAATTCAAAAAGTATTTGAGTCAAACTGGCCACGAAATTCAGAGCTCCTTAACTAATGATGATTGAAAACTGTTACGACTTGTTTTTCAGGTTGTAGCTATCTGACATATCGAATATCTATAGTAAATTCTCTTGTCAAAATTTATTCATGACTTTTATTGATATTTCTTTACATAGGTATATTCACAACATTCTAATAGAAAAAATAAAACTAAAACTAAAAAGCGTCAAAGAATTCCTCCCCGTCGCTGTCGACCGGGAGCGTGGCCAAAAGGCTGGCAGCATTGCCACGCTGGATGGCAATGCTTAGTCTTTGACCAAGGTAATGAAAATTAATAAAATCAAAATTAAATGCATTTCTATGGCACTATCTGCCAGGTAGCTATCTAGAACTCTATCTGGAACCTATGCAACTGACCGTTCATATTTGACTATTAATACAAAACATACATAAAACACTGTAAAATCAAATGTTACAGCAAACGCAATACATTTTCATAGAAAAACACTTAATAACGCTTAAATCAACAGAGTGCAACAAATAAATAATGATGTCAGATTCCAACAGGATACTGTCATTCTAAATTATAGTGTTTACAAATAAATAATAGTTCGTGGAACCAATGTGTATTAACAAACACCCACAGCAATAGTTTTTAGGGTTCCGTACCCAAAGGGTAAAACGGGACCCTATTACTAAGACTACGTTGTCTGTCTGTCTGTCTCCGGGCTGTATCTCATATTCCGTGATAGCTAGAAAGCTGAAATCTTCACAAATGATGTATATCTATGTATATCTGTTGCCGCTATAACAAAAAATACAAAAAATTAAAAAAAATATATTAAGGCTGTTGATTTATATTAATTAATTGCAAAATTGTATACTAGCAGCGCCATCTATTAGCAATAATGTGCAACTTAACTAACTCACACTTGACCATTCCTATTGTACTTTTTTCATAGATAATGGTACGGAACCCCTCGTGCGCGAGTCCAGCTTGCACTTGGCCGGTTTTTTTACTATTTCATTCAATAAAAGCCAACGGATATCGCTTGTTTAATGAGAAAAAATGGCATAAAACTTTTAGTATGCCGTCACTTTGCTTGGAAGACTTCCAAATGATAGAACATGGTAATTGTTTAATTCAATTGGTTCTGTCCGTTTGAGTTTAAATGTTGCGTTTAAAATGAAGAAGAAAAACTGTAATTAGGAATGGAAAAATTACGCGTGATAGAAAATAAATGGGGTGGTTGACGTAAGAAAGTAATTTATAGTATAATGTGAAGGAAAATGTGGAATTTGGGATCAACTCCTATTTTTTCATTAGCTCACTATCATTATAAAACACTAGCCATTTTCCCGCGGTTTCACTCGCATCCCGTAGGAATTACTGCCCGTACCCGGATAAAATATAGCCTATGTCACTCGTGGGTAATGTAACTTTCGAATGGTGAAAGAATTTTTAAAATCGGTCCAGTAGTTTTTGAGTCTATTCATTACAACCAAACAAACAAACAAACTCTTCCTCTTTATAATATTAGTATAGACAAGCTTTTTATTTATTTATACAAATACGATCATTACATGGTCCACCCATTGCAATAGAATTAAAGTATGATTAAATACCAAGAAACACAGAGCACACATCCATCATTTAGCTAGCTATTAAATATCGTTGCGTTACCTAGCAATAAGATAATTTTTATTGGTGTTTACATAACATTTATCAGGTCAAATGTTTAAATGAATCACTAGTAGTTCATGCTGCTATGATGTACTTAAACTGATTGATTATTAAGGCCAAATAATAATGGCGTCCTAGCCGATTATTATCGGCCACGGCGGCTGTTCTCATATAAGGAGATCAGCCAGCTGCGCAGGACATGTTATAGTGCACAAGCATTTGCGCAGACACAGGTGCACTCCCTATTCCCTCACTCTCATAACCCGATGGGACGGCAATCCGACACGACCGGAGAGAGATCAGGCGCAGGACCGACATTAACGTGCTCTCCGATGCACGGGTGTATCAATCACCAACTTCCAACTCCGGGCTGCTTTGTGAAAGTTTCTAAAACCCACAATGCGATTTCGGACCGCCCCGGGAATCGAACCCGAGACCTCGTGCTCAGCAGTCGGCTATGCGACAACTAGACCAACTAGGCAATTAATAATAAGGCCGAATACATACTAGGTAAACGTACCTGATATAAAAACGTTTCTAATTTGTGCCTTATTGTGCTTGATGGGCTGGTATGCTATTTGCCCTTAATATTTAATTTTCTATATATAATTTTTTGGTACGCTGAAAATCTATCGTTAAAGTATTAAGACTATAAATTGTATACAGAGAGATGACGGCAGATAAAAGAGCATGGAAGAAGAAAACATGCTGCGCCGATCTCATAATAAAATTAAGTGAAGGTTAGGAGGATGATGATGAAGAAAAATAATACATAGGTACCTGCTACCTACGCAGGTAATGTTTATACTTACCTGAATTTCTACCCCGTTTTTAATTACTCGAAACGTTAGCTAAACAACCCAAATTCGGCGTATCATTACTTACCCCTCGTAAGCCTAAGTTCGCCATCTTGAATTTCAAGACCCTCAGTAATAACAAACTTCAAACAATTATTTTATAGACGTCGATAACTCTAAAACGTCAAAACTTCTAGGTAATGTAAAGTAAGGTAATGTTAAATTTGGGCCAGGAAACCACAAGACCTCGGGCCCTATTTTGGCAACCACAAAACGTGCCTACGATTCGTGGAAATAGCCAAGTTTGGGCTTAATGTAGCTTAAGGAGCAGCATAACCATTTGTCTGGATTGCGTCATTCCAAACTTGGTAGCAATTAAAGTGTTCTTTGAAAAGTATATAAATAAAGCCTAAGTAATACGTTTTCAAGAACTATTTTTGTCTCAAAAATCATTTACTCAAACGCTGCTTGTTTTGAGCTGGTGAACAAAAACTTAATATAGCTGCGTAGATTTGCAAACATTTAAGTACATTGTTCAATGGCTAAACGCCAGATTGTCATGTTCAATTTAGTTTGTATAATATTGTGCATACCAAACCCATTCAAATCTTATTATTTATTTGGCAATTAATTCAAAGCAGACGCATAACTCTTATGAATAAGATAGTATTCCGTATTCGTTGNTCTTTAACGCTTCTAGCTGCTTGTTTTGAGCTGGTGAACAAAAACTTAATATGGCAGCCAAAATCTGCTCTAAATTTTACAGTGAGGACGTTTCGAACAAATTTCAGCCCCT
>NWSH02000081.1:2412726-2423860 GCA_002382865.2 Heliothis virescens | reverse complement strand
AGTAAGCAGTTAGTAAAATTGACGCCATTCCCCTTTTGTGTGATTACGCTATTACAATTATTACATTACTGGTCCTTTGCGGCGCGGAATTTGGTCCTTCGGGAAGTGCGCTAAAACCACTTCAGAATTTGATGGTAAAAGTTTTTTGATGGCTTCGACATGCCACAGAAATATTTAGTAAAACGGCTTTTTAGGGCTCCGTGCCCAAAGGATGAAACGGAACTCTAAGCGCCGGTTTGAAATGTGCTAAAATGGTTTAAATGTTTTTAATTTTGACTACTTTTTTATGGGAGTATCTATTAGACAGCTATCTGGAACATTATATGTACCTGTCATAATACTACGATTTTTCTTTCTATTTGTTCGTCTGCACATCGTCCGTCGGTCCGTCTATCACCAANTGCCCAAAGGATGAAACGGAACTCTAAGCGCCGGTTTGAAATGTGCTAAAATGGTTTAAATGTTTTTAATTTTGACTACTTTTTTATGGGAGTATCTATTAGACAGCTATCTGGAACATTATATGTACCTGTCATAATACTACGATTTTTCTTTCTATTTGTTCGTCTGCACATCGTCCGTCGGTCCGTCTATCACCAAGATGTACACACAACAGCACATCAAGTTACTACAATCTGTCAAATTTCTGCAATCGATTCTCAACCTTATCACAATGGAGGTAGGTTAATGTTCGATTGGTAAAATTTGACAGATTCGTATACGTTGACCTGCTGTTGTCTGTACCTATCTCATCGTGTACACCTATCAATCGTGATAGTTAGGCAGTTGAAATTTTAACAGATAATGCATTTCTGTCGCCGTTATAATATCAAATAGTGGAAACTAGAATAATATTCTAACTAATAATAATATTATAAACTATAATAGAACTATAATAGAATAATATTACTAATAATATTATTATAAACTAGAATAATAATATTTTAGGGAGCTCTATTACTACAAACGTGACGATTTTATAGGCAAACGTGCTTTTTCGGTTTTATGTAAATCGTAATTTTAGTGACAGTAGGCGTAGATAAGACTAATGATGATACCGATATCTGTTATCACTTCAGAACTGTTATCAATTGATTTAATTAAATTAATATTGGATTTGCAAGCTTATCTCCTGACCTTGCTTCGAGAGGTTTATTAGAACTGTTTTGGTAGGCTAAATACTTTTATATGGAAAGTGTGGGTATAATAACGTTTAGAGGCTTCTATTTAGGTGTATCGGTTATTAGCCTATTTTTTTTCATTTATTTATGATAGGTGTCTGACGTAATTCATAGACAAACGAAATAATATTTCGTTTATTGTTCGTCTATTGTTTATCTGGGCGCTTATCTAAAATGAGTGGATAATTTCTGATATAAAATGACGGAAAAGCAAAACTGATAGCGGAAAAATTACATCTTGGGCTACCCGAAAAGATATGTTTGACGTGTGTTTAAAAATCGAACGGTCAAAAGAAAGATTACTTAAAAAAATTACAATAATGTATTTTCTATACCATTTTATATTACCTACTGGCTGTCTTCGTCTTTATAAACTACAACACAGCTCGTCCATTGCTTGCAGACGTTTGCCCACTAACCCCGTTCTCCCTTCCGTTCAAACACACACACAGTTTATATATAGTTCACATTATATTCAAGGAAATAGAAGAATATGAGAAATAACAAACGTAATGAAATAATACATGTTATTAGATAAAAGCACTGGAGGCCAACCCTAACTTAGTTTGGGAAAAAGGCTAGGTAGTTCATGATTAGGTAAAAAGATTCTGCTTTAGTAATAATGCGTAGGTGTAACGATGTATAGTTAAAAATCATTAGGTAAGGAAAACTTTGGTTATTACTTTCAGAAGCAATTTCAAAAAAATTAAGAACTACATAGGTATTTGTGGCCATATTTGCTAGTCATGTTTCGGAAGGCACGATAAATTNTAAAATCCAACACAATTTGAAAAAATCGACCCACCCTACTAGGTAGTTTATGATTAGGTAAAAAGGAGTCTGCCTTAGTAATAATGCGTAGGTGTAACGATGCATAGTTAAAAGTCAATATCTAAAGAAAGCTTTGGTTATTACTTTCAGAAGCAATTTCTATTGATGAAAAAATTAAGAACTACATAGGTATTTGTGGCCATATTTGGTGGGACCCGGCTGTCATCTTTGGTAGTCTTTACGGGTAGTCAGAAGCCAGAAAGTCTGACTACCCGTCTTACCAAGGGGTATCGAGTTGCCAGGAAAACTGGGTTGTGTAGGTCTGATAGGAAGTCGCTCCATGTAAAACACTGGTTCTCAGCTGCTTTCGGTTAGATTAGAAATCTACCCAAACATAGTTGGGAAAAGGCTATGCAGATAATTTTAAAACATGTTTTTTTTTAATATTTCTTTGTGATGCTCCACTTGACATTTTCGAAACTATGCAAACTTTTGCTTACGATGTAAAGTATGTTATTATGCTTACTGACTTCAACATACGTCAGCACAATTCAGAAAGCTAAGAGCTTGTTATTTGTTCGCCACCGCCAACAAACTCGTGGTTTAATTAAAAAGTTAGAAAAACGCGCTCATAAACGTGGAATATTTTATTTGACTGTCTGTCGGCAGCTTGTATTATTTTGGCATACAACTCCGGCTCTCGTCCTGAATTTCAGAAGAGCGGTTGCTTCTATTTTCAGGCTGCTATAATATTAAAAAGATTATATGATGAACATCTGGCCTAATGAAGCCTACATATTTAAAATGGTGATTGTTTTATGATTCACCCGTAATAACCGTGTATTTATGTACACAAATTTTAGTACTATCGCACAAATTATAAAAGTGAAAGTTTGTGAATGTGTGTGTGTATGTATTTAGTTATTAGTACGTAAATAGCTGAAGGGATTAAGATAAAGCTTGGTAGTAATATTCCTACTTTTGAACTGGGTGTGGGAAATACAAATAAGGAAAACTTTACTTTAGACAATCCCCATTGTCTTTCAAAAAATCAAATAGAGCAGTAATAATAATTATAACACAAAGGTACAAATAAATTCTTCAAAAGGTTAAAACTAAGGGAGGCACAGGAAATATGAAATGGGTAAACATAAAGTGAAGGGGGTACAATATTGATAGCGCACGATTGTCCCCTAATAAGCAAAAGCCCTTTTTTGCTCCAGGCTATTTTGGGGAGGTTTTACTGTGAGGCCCTTTCTGTAATGTGGTCCTTTTCTTCATTTGTTATTGTACGGGGAGAGAAGTTATATTCATTCGAGTAACTTGCTCTTTTGAAGTTGTACT
Source organism: Heliothis virescens (assembly GCA_002382865.2). Lineage (NCBI taxonomy): Eukaryota > Metazoa > Arthropoda > Insecta > Lepidoptera > Noctuidae > Heliothis > Heliothis virescens. The sequence continues at coordinate 2,420,564 of NWSH02000081.1, read as the reverse complement.
TTGGGAAAAAATAAAGCGATGTAAACGGACTAATAGGCATGACGACAAAAAAAAATATTTTTAGATAATATTGCATACGTATTTTTTAGTTTTTCATCTAAACAAATAATTACGAAGCTATAGACCGTTGAAATTGTGCGTGACGTCACGCCTATGCACGATTTATGCATAGGAGTGACGTCAGTACCCCTACTCCCGAATTTTAATACTTATTATCTTTGTTATTAATCATCGATTTTAAATTTTAAAAACAAAAAATACATGTCAAATATTTTGCGATAATCTAAATTACGGACTAAATGGATTTGCTTATTTTTTACTCTGTCGTCATCCCTAATACACACTTCAGCATTTGTGTCTAAAACACATATAGATTACAGTATATTTTCCATATAAATTATAAATAACTTACTTCAAAACGATGACAGAATATTCCTCTTAACTCTACATACAACATTTGATGATAAATTCCATAATGATAGTTATCTCTTTAGCCAAATTTTGCCTCGTATAACGGCATTAATAACTAACAATGTCTTCTATAATCTTCAGATACAAATTATAACGTTACATGTTATACATTCCCGCGATAAACCCTTTGTGGCGGTAACAATGAGCTCAATCCACAATCCTTTGCTTCCTTTAAGACTAAACTTGTCTAAGGCTTGCAGACTTGCTCAAAGGATTAACGCAGGCGTAGTCGTGTTATTAAGTAAGTGTATATTAGAGTTTTAGGAGGTAGAAACTAAACTTATTGGTCCTTTGTGTAAAATTATGAACCAATAAAAGTTTTGTGTAGAATCTATTACTAATATTATAAAGCTGAAGAGTTTGTTTGTTTGAACGCGCTAATCTCAGGAAGTACTGGTCCGATTTTAAAAAGGCTATAGGCTAATTTCTATCCAGGTGCGCCGAGTAGTTCCCATGGGACGCGGGTGAAACCGCTGGGAGAAACTAGTAGGATATAATAATTATTTATTTAATTCCCCCGCACTATGCGAGTGATATTCGTAGGTGTGTTTCGTGGAATAGGATTTTTTAATATTTTTATTTGAATCCCACATACGGGTGTGCGGGTAGAATACGTTAGGTGTGTTTCCTCTGGGTGAGCTTTATTTGGGTGTGCTTCGCGGAATACCTCTTATGGGTGGGTTAACAAAATTTTATAACAATTAAGTATAATTCCCATAATTATTCCACGAACATTATAAATCAATAAATGAAATGATTTTATATTCTGTTTTCGTCCTTTGAGTTCTTATTATTCAAAAAATAAATAAATAGTATAAAAATTAACCCCAACAAGACCTCACAACGACCGACAGTCATTACAAAAATTGAGTCATTCTTCAATTTTAGAACCTCTGCCCGTTGTGGAAAAATAGACAACCTCAACATAACATTCTCCCCTAGCAATAAAAACAATAATAATGGCTGAAAATGTGGACATTATGCATTAGACATTAATCTTGGGCCAAGATTTACATACAGACCATCCAACGCCTCTTGCTAGAACATAATTTATAGTAATTATACCATATATACATCATGGGTAGGATTTATTTGTCTGTACATGGGTTAATAATAGTCTATGCAATCATTTTGGCAGCAATATGATCTTGTTTTATCATAAGTTTAATTAGGGGCATGTCTTTAATAGGATAGATCTTAGAACTATAATTACTACACTACATACTTGCACTTACTAATAATATTTGAAAACCACAAAAAAAACCGAACTTGTATGGGTATCTTCATGTGCCTCTAAGCTCGAGGTATCTCTAGATTTTGTGACCTGACGTCACCTTGTGGACCACCCTACATACTTATTAAATAGGAACATGCATCATTATTTTCTTGTGTAATAAAATAAAATTTTCCTCCTACATATACATAGTTCTGCATTATCGCCTTTATGCTCCTGTGGACAGTAAAAGCCAGCGTTTAAGTAAAATCATGGAAAATTATAACATATAACTAACTCATATTTTACGACAGCAAATGTAAATTTAATTTTCCCCTTCTAATATGTATAAAATGTACCCTTTCGCCCATCAACAGCCTTGTAATCTACGTGAAATGGCTCTTTGAAATTTGTGCCCTCTCATTAGCTAAATTATTATCTGAAAGGATCCTGTAGCCTGAAATTCGACAGGTCATTATCGCTGTCAGATGTAAACAGACACCTAGTACCTCTATTTGGTCCTTCGGTACGTAATAACAGGGGCCTTTTTTTTTTATATCGATGGGAAATCATCAGTATGACCCCTCCCGCTGTGGGTGACAGCGGAAGGGAGTGTCAGACTTTTACTGACTAAAACCCACCGTGTTCCTTCGGGAGCCCTTTGTGTGCCAGGGCCGCGGTAACTCTTTCGAACAACCCGCAGCCCCGACGGGCTCTGGCCCTAGTGGGCCCCGCAGGGGTTTGCTGACACTCTCTGAGGAGCGCGTGGAACAACGCGCGCCGCCGACACGGGCCTGTCGTCTCTCAGGAGACGGAAGGACGATGAGCCACCCGAAACTCACCGCCCACAGACCCACGCCTACGGTGGCCGGGAGTCATCTCTTGACACCCGACGCCCGTGGTGTCTACCAGGTCCACGGCAACGGCCGGGATGGCCGGTGCGGACTCGCAGCCGCTCCGCCGCCTCCAATAACAGGGGCCTTAGTTATATCTTACCCGATATATCGACCTTGTTTATTTTTGGGTATTTTGTATCCAGTAAATGCAATAAATTGATTGAGGGTATCCGCACTGAAACTCTCTGAAAGAATTAACTTTGAAAAATTAAAATATTTGTGAACCTGAAAACAACAGAATTTAAAGTTTGAGTAAATTACTAAGCGCTTGGTATTTTTACACAATCACGTAAACTTTTAAGCTAATATTATGAAAAGTCTTCAAAACCACTGAACTGATTTGGAAATGTACACTATTCTCGGGTAATATATTTAATATTGTATTCAGGTACGGGAAGAACCTGCCTCAAAAACCGTATAAAACAACGAGAGACAGCTGGTGTTAGCACAGTCGACAGCAGGTCAACCAACTCGAATCTGTCAAACCTTCCGCTATTGTGCTAAAGTTGAAAATCTATTGAAGTTTATCAAACTGAAGTAGATTGACGTGTCTGTATGTTATATGCAAATCATAATTACAACAATTATACATGCTGTAGAGATGTAAGGAATCCTTACAGTAACCAGTAGTGGTTAGTAAGTTAGGAGCAACGTGGATTAATGCTTCATTCCGGCGTTATGACCGGCCCGACGTAATCCGGGCAGGCGCCGTATTATTCATATGAAGCATACTCGTACCCATAATTCTAAATTCACTTTCTATTTTTGCGTGTAAAACAACTGAGGATTTTTTTAATGTTTTTTTTTATTGTTGGAACGAGTGTGTGATAAAATTTCAAATATTACAATCGAATTATTTTTGTCCATTCGATTCTAGATTACAGAAGCGACTGAAATCAACAGTTTCGTTTTCATTAAATTGACGTGTTTCTTGTAATCGTTTATTCTAACTGCTATGAAATTTTAATTCTCTCTCGTATATCGTATATTAAATAAACACAATAAGAGGCAGGTAATCCTCTTTCACTTAAAATGGCACTATTTATGTTATGGCTATTTTCCGTGCCGGTGAGAGAGCGTTTTCGTTAAGTCTTCCAAAGTGGGTCGGCTCCATACATACGTGCTCCATATTAATATTATCTTTTAAGTGGAGCTCGCTCGTTGGTACATAAATCGATTGCTTTTACGTTACTTAGTTTTAAAAATACTGTTCTTACCATAAAAGGTATACTCTTACTTTCGTTGTTATGGTGCTACGTATGTATTGCGTATGGCTACGTACGGCGGTGTTATGAAAATAATTAAAAAAATTAATGCATGAAGCAAATACAGGTTTCGTTATAATTATTTGCAATACAATCACACTTTTATTTTAAAAAAATATCCTTTAAAATGTAAATTGTATTTAAATTTTCCTCAGGCTTATGACATAAATAAAAAATAATAATTACCCTCCCAATTTCAAAATAAACAAATCCCAAAAACTAAAACGTTAAGTTAAGTTAATAAAAATCTAATTAGCCCAAACTAATACCGATTTTAATTATTCATGAAGGTACAAAGGGTGAGTCAGACAGCTATATAAAGAGTCTAACAGCTATCTGATGCGGGTCAGACGGGAGTGCGGTGGACACGCCGACGATAAATCATAAAGAATGCCCTCCAGGCGTGCCCTTTTTGAATGGACAACAAACCTTCCACCTAAAAAATAATATGGACTTTTGATGTCAGATTGTGAAGAAATAGGAAAGACTGGAGTTGTGAGTTATGATGTGCCGTGTTTATGGATGTTAGGGATGGAACACACGTTTTTGGAGTGCCGACAATATCTTCTTTTGTTTTTACTTTTTCAATATTTGTTGCATAGGGGTGTGCAGTTAACAGCTGTCGGTTTTGAAGGAATGACTTACTTTTTAGGACTGCCTGACAGCAACTGTCAAGAGCACAAGAAATGGTACTCTTTTTTTTTATTTAGACAAAATAACGCACTGAAAATAAAAAAAAATACTGAAAAACAGTTTTGATCCACAGAGGCTTTTATCTATCTATAACCAGTAAACAGGCCAAGTGATTATAATTTCACCAAAATAGTATTTGGTTACTATTAATCTTGCAGCCTAGGGAATAAACCCGAGGATTTAGCAGCTTAAACATAGTTCACCATTATGAACTAAGGCTTATCTTCCTGTTAAATATCTATGACATTATTTCAAATCTTAGGAGAACACATAGAGGGCGCCACTTAAGACCATTTATTATTAATGCTTGATACGTGTGTGAGACATCGTGAGAGAAAATCAATAAGGGTTTATGATTACGTATTAATTTGGTGAATTCTGCACTACCTGCTTCTAAAATTATGACGGTAAAGTCAAATCTTACAAATATTATAAATATGAAAGTTTGTGAGGATGTTTGTATGTTTTGCTACTCTTTCACGCAAAACTTACTGGACAGATTTTGATGAAACTTGGCTGTGAACATACGTTATATATCAGAACTAGCTTCCGCCAGCGGCTTCACCCGCTTTCCCGTGGGAACTACTGCGCGCACCCGGATAAAAAGTAGCCTATAACCTTCCTCGATAAATGGGCTATCTAACACTGAAACTCTAACTTTTTCAAATTGGACCAGTAGTTTCTGAGATTAGCGCGTTCAAACAAACAAACTCTTCAGCTTTATAATATTAAGTATAGATAACATACGAGTATGGCTACTTTTTTTCTTGTCCGGGAAGTAGTTCACGCGGGACGCGGGTGGAAACTAGTAATTTTATATGTCCATTAGTTTTAAATACAATTTAAGTTTCTGAATAATGAAATAGCAATAATTTAACCATAGAATTGTATTTGTTTATGTAATAAACCTACTTTGTAACGGTACGCCGCGTACATTTAGTTTCTACTATAACAATTTTCGAAACTCAGAAAATCTTCTTCTTGGCGATCAATGGCAGAGGAATTTAAATTTTGGATGCTTAGTGTTTCACCACGCCCATGCCATGAAATCATTTATTCTTTATTAAAAGTGCATGCTTACTTTAAAAGTTCATCAATATAATATTCACAATAAAGCTTTCAAAGCTAGATCAAGAATTCTCGTCCGACGGAATTTAATAACAGCGATCGATCTTTCTAGACGTCGAAATGCCCCTTCCACATTATAAATACATACTACATCGGAGAAATACCAATACATCTTTAGAAACTCTCTTAAGGCCAAGAGGTGATGAATGACATTCCTTGTAGAAATGTACTAAAAAAACCTGCCAAGTGCGAGTTGGACTCGCCAAAATCTCTAGCCAAAATACAAAAATTTTTCGAACAGCAAAAAATAACTTTGTTTATTTGTTTTAACAAATGTATGAATAACAAAGTTATAATTTGCGGTTTCACACGTTTATTGTGAATTTTAGTATTTGTTGTTTTAGCGGCAACGAAAATACATCATTTGTGAATATTTCAGCTTTCTAGCTATCATGGTTTATGAGATACAGCCTGAACAGACAGACAACGTAGTCTTTTAATTCCGTTTTTACCCCTTGGGTAGGGAACCCTAATTATTGTTTTATCATGACTCACTACATAGTTGAAACCTAGCTATTTACATATGACAGAAACTACGAAGCCTATTAATTATCAAAAAAAAAATCTGATAATAATATACCTATAGTGGCACCGAATCCTTTGTGCAGTCGACAGTTGTCAATTTTCAAAGGATGACTGACTTATTTGTACTGACTGACAGCATCTGTCAACTGCATTAATATCGGTCAAAACATACCACACTAAAGATACCTTTTGACGTCTGTCTAACCTAAACAAAAGGAGAAGGAAAAAATATGGCAAATATTCTGCGCTTTGAAAACACATCGCTTCGAATGACGTCATAACTAAAATGGCCGGACATGACACGTCAACTAGCGGCTTCTGTCCCTTACCTGTCAACTCGGTTGATATTTCCTTATTTCCTCATTTTTCTTGGAAGAAGGTGATTTCAGACCAACGCTTTTTTTGGTCACTATACGGTGATATTTTTCATGCTTCACAAACCTCACCCGTATACACATACGCGTTACAGAACACGCGCAGTAAATACGCGCGTCTGAAACCGCCTTAAAAGAAAATGTCTCAGGTACACAGGAAACGTTGGTACTATTAAAAAAACAAGGCTACAATAAAAAGATAAAAGAATAACGTTTTTTTGTTTCCATATTACGATGAAGTTACTGCTAACTGCGGAAACGTTGGGCTTGTTATGTCTGTTCTGTAGCGTGTGGGAATGTTTTGAGATTCGCTCTGCTGAACATTGAATTGTCAGGGCTGCCAACATCTGGTAGGCACGTAATATTAATGCAGTGTGTAAATACTCTTTTCGAGAATTTTCTTCGTATTTTTTTCTTTGTTGTTAATCAAGTAGAGCCACTTAGATGGGTAAAATAGACCCAGTCTTAATATACAGACGAATAACAGAGTTTATTGAATTGATGATTATTACTATTCACCTTTTGGTTCAATTTGGACTGCGTCTAATGAAATTGAAGTAGACAATTGCGGGTTAGATTGAAACTATAATTTAGATTTTTATTTAATCAATTGAATAGGTTATTTAACTAGATTAAATCCAAAAAAAAAACTGTTTCACTAAATAGTTTTTCTAAATGGGCCTTTTGTCCAAACTCTGTTTTCGCTCAAAGCAATCTAATAGTAATTAAAAAAAGGGAAAATCAAAAGAGAAATCTAAGTTTATTTAATAAAAACGTTTTCAAAAGAAAACCTTTTGGCCACTTCCATCACAAGTTGAGTGCTACCCAGGAAATCAATTAACCTTTCCCTAACGGCCATTGTTTAAAAATACAATGGCTTTTATCTTAAAACAGAAAAAAATACGATAAATCAGTATCATGTAATACCCTGTTGACAATGATCGACGCCAGCAAAAACTAACTCTTCAGATTACGAAGTGTATCCTTGTGATCCTGGTTTATTGATGAACTTTACGAGATGTCGATGTAATTGTGTTTATTCGCATAAAATGGACTGTGAACGAATAATTTGTATACAATATCTTATCGTTGGATTCTGAATTTCTTGCTCTATAAATAAGTATATTTAAAATCTTGATAAACGTGTATTACTTATTTGTTCTTTCGTTATAAGGTATTTCTAACAAACAGCTAAGTACATAGAAATTTACTTTATTAAATCTACAGAATAAATATCATTATGTCTCCTGAAATCCTTGGTTTTTGGTCACGA
>NWSH02000081.1:2377133-2390249 GCA_002382865.2 Heliothis virescens | reverse complement strand
TTTTTTTTTTTTTTTTTATTCAAGCGAAGAAAATGCCTACGCATACCAACAACGCTCGGGGAAACGAAGTGGTTATGTGGGACTCGCACCCACTAAAAACTCCGCCAAACCTCGTTTAACTAATGCAGTGCCATTCAATGTTAATGTGGCGAACATTCGTTTTTCAAAATGTACAGTCAGCATAAAACGAGATGCCGATAAACATTTTAATAGAAGTAATATGCATATGTAATCTAAAGTTAATGTCATACATGAGTCGAAACGCTTAAAAATATTTTTTTCTTCTAACTGCGGAAATCAATAATCTGTCTATCTCTGGATTTGCTTACTAGTGATAGAATTTTGACATTAGCCCCATTCAAGTAATGTCAAATTCCTATCTCTGGTAAGCAAATCCAGAGTTAGATAGGTTATTGGGAACGGCCGTTAATCATCATCATTGGATTAGTGACTAAAGGATGAAGAAAATTTGCATCAAATTTAATTAAAAGAACACAATTTACTGAACCATTTCCAACAAAACGTTGTCCGACTTATTTATTGGAAAGAATTTGAATAACTTCAATCTTCCAACTTAATTTTGAAGCTGACTGTACTCTAATAAATTAGATCAAATTAAAAGGGTTCTGAAGCATTTTATCAGAAAGAGGGCTTTGGCCGCAGACTTAAGAGGTTTTAACCACCTAAGCAGAGGAACGCCTGTTCAAAGTGGTGTCCTGTCTTTTTTAAACAAAATCAGCAAAATTTTTTTGGTTAGGAATTATTTTTTGTAACGCATATGTCGTGCCCAATCTTATCATTAGTCTTTAAGGTATATCTGTTACTGTAAAAGCCCGAACTGTGATAAATCCTAAGATTTTCCGGTAAAACCTTAGATTTCCCAACTCTCAATAGTCCGAATGTTCTTTTATTTCGAACTTTTACCACCATTTTTTTGCCGACATATAAGATCGCCATTAATTTCTGTGTTACCGTACCATACGCTGCTTTTGTTGTTATACTCATCCCGGAGCACAGCCGAGCCTGACAGTGACTAAACCATTATACGGCATATCCGAATTATCAAAACTAAAACACAACAAGGTACAGACGAAAGCAAATCAAGTAACCACTCTCTATCAATTTTCTGAAATCGATTTTCAACCCTATCACAATAGTGGAAGGTAGATTGGTAAAATTTGACCGATTCGGGTAGTTTGACCTTCTGGCGTATGTACCATTGTCCATCCAGTAACCAACCCCTAACTAGAAGTATTTTATTCAGGAACGTTCAACGTTGGCGCGTCAGTTAAATGAAGCGTCCTACTAAACGGATAGCCCCGACGCATCCAATTTAAACTTGACGGAACATCAAATTAGGCGAATAACTACATAACCGCTGATGTTTGTGAGGAACTGCGGTGCACAGTATATCCAGAACTATGGAATGTTATAATGAAATAGAACTATGTTGTAAATTGTTGAAATGTCTTCTTTAATAGGTTATTTTTTAAAGAGCAGTTAGTTGATGCAATAAACCTTTATTTCTTTACTCACACAACCTTACATCTACCATTACAGGACGTGCCTAATGCAGCAGACAGGTTCTTATTTTCTAAAACACTTATAAAATAATAAATCAACATATTCTATACTTAACTAAATTCGTAACTTATCACCCTATAAGCGACTACAGTGAAATCATTCAGCGAGCACGTAAATAAATCCAGCTGGTTGGCTATGGCATTAAGCGTGCACACGGCGCGCGTCAGCGGCGCTCGCTGCAGCAGGTTGGTGCGCATACAGTTAAATATATTATATAACATAAAACATATAACATACAACATACAGTTAAATATATAGCCTCAATCACATTCAAAGGCACAGTTGAACAATGCTGAAGGCTGGCTAGGCTTGGATTTTTGTCACAAAAGACCGTCCGTGTCTTTGAAGTACTTTTAACGTATTAAAACTATCTATAAAAAAAAACCAGGTTGCACTCCGGGAGTGCAGGCAGAAGTGAAAAAATGAATTTTAACTTTATGCGTTTTTAATATTTTTTTGAGATTATGGAATGAAGAAAGAGCACAACTACTTTTTACTGTCATCACTTGCTCTCGATATTGAGAGTTTCTCAAAAAAAACTTTTGTCCCTATGACTGTACTGGAAGGTATACCCCAACACGATTAAATATAATCAAAATTTAAGCACGACTCCATCTATGATTTTGAAGAATAAAAACTATACTCGTACTTTCATACTTGACTAACTACTTGACTTTGAAAAATTATAGATGGCGCAACACATTTTTTCTCACATGTCTTTCCTCGATTTTGAGGGTTCTGGTTGAGCTAAAATTATTCAAATATATATTTTGAGTTTATTGCTGTGGCCTGGATGCTAACCTAAAGATACTCCGGCACCATTTCATTTTATAAAAATAAAAACCCAAACTCCATCTATGATTTTAAATGATAATTACTAAGCCTGACACTATTGTCAAATTTCACATGTTTGAAACGTCATAAAATATCTTATCGACCTGTACTTACGGAATTTCTATAGAATTTCGGGTTTCACGATTTCGGATATCACTATTTTGGGTTTCACGATTTCGGGTTTCACATTTCGGTCACGTGATACCTGTCGCGAGTTTATATATTTTTCCCCATACAAAAAGTGCTCAACGCCGCTAAAGAAGTTTTCACTTCAAAAAACACCGGTTTGCACTCCGGGAGTGCTGGGCAGAGTGAAAACATGAATATTAACTTTATGCGTTTTTAATATTTTTTTGAGATTATGGAATGAAGAAAGAGCACAACTACTTTTTACTGTCATAACTTGCCCTCGATATTGAGAGTTTCTAAAAAATTCTTCCCTCTAGTCCCTATGACTGTACTGGAAGGTAAACTAAAGATACCCCAACACAGTTAATCAAAATTTAAGCACGACTCCATCTATGATTTTGAAGAATAAAAATTATACTCGTTACTTTCATACTTGACTAACTACTTGACTTTCAAAAAATATAGATGGCGCAACACATTTTTTCTCACATGTCTTTCCTCGATTTTGAGGGTTCTGGTTGAGCTAAAATTATTCAAATATATATTTTGAGTTTATTGCTGTGGCCTGGATGCTAACCTAAAGATACTCCGGCACCATTTCATTTTATAAAAATAAAAACCCAAACTCCATCTATGATTTTAAATGATAATTACTAAGCCTGACACTATTGTCAAATTTCACATATTTGAAACGTCATAAAATATCTTACCGACCTGTACTTACGGAATTTGTATGGAATTTCGGGTTTCACGATTTCGGGTTTCACATTTCGGTCACGTGATACCTGTCGCGAGTTTATATATTTTTCCCCATACAAAAAGTGCTCAACGCCGCTAAAGAAGTTTTCACTTCAAAAGTTTAAAAAAAGTCACAAGTGGCCGTGTAAACAAATCTAACATTTAAATACAATTAGTGCAAAAAGCTCTATTTAAAATCTCATTTAAGAGCGATCTTATTTTAGATTTTGCTTATTATTTAAACTTTTTCGCTTCGTACCGCTTATCTAAAACCGTAAGCGAACAATGATCGATATATGTATCTCATTCACACCAACGACTTTACACAACTAATTATTATTCGATCACAATTGAACAACCAACACAATGCCAGTTTACTTAACCAATAATGCCTAATCATATGCACAATGATGACGTCACAAGCTGTGACGTAGGTTCGCATTCCCCAGTTCCCAGCTGCATGAACGGCAGTTAGGAATTAACTGTAACTAATAACTAAGTTGACAGGACACGCCGCGAATTGGATTGTATGGAGGAAATTGCCAATAGATTTAGTCGATTGCCTAGTCCGATTGATTGAATGTTACTGAATAGGTGTAGTTTAGGTTTCTGGGTCAGGCTGGGTTATTATGTGTGGGCTAGGGTGAATGGTGTATTTAATATGAGCATATTTTTTCTTTGGAATTAAAATACAGTTTTCAGTAACTGACTTTGAGGTATTTATGTAATAGATGAGAATATAAAAACTCTTAAAAAGATTGAACAAAATAAATGACAGCAGTGAAAAAATCATTGTATGTGAATCTGCCAAAACAAATACGCTCACACAACATACACTTTACGGTAGCCTTTAATAGCTAACAATTGTTTCAGTGTGCGCCTCGCCTGTTCGCAATAAGATAATCCCATGAATAGGCTTGTCGTGCACTTGGCGATTAGATATAGGTCACATGAGACGGACGACCATTGTCCGAATAATATATTATTGTCCGATACAATTCCATTATAATCGATTTCAGCTAATGTGTTGTTTGTACGTTTGGCTTTTTGTCTGTTTGTTAAAACATACTTTTTTATTATTGTGTAGAAACGTCAGTATATCTGAAAAAAATAAATCACTTGTGAGATGACCGTCGGATAAAGAAGTTGGTAAAGAAAAGTCATANTAGGTCACATGGGACGGACGACCATTGTCCGAATAATATATTATTGTCCGATACAATTCCATTATAATCGATTTCAGATAATGTGTTGTTTGTACGTTTGGCTTTTTGTCTGTTTGTTAAAACATAATTTTTAATTATTGTGTGGAAACGCCAGTATATCTAAAGAAACCTCTTTTCTCCCGACGTTTCGGCCGAATGGCATCTACTGTGGTTATTATGTGTAATATTTGGAATATAGTTAGGGGAGGGATAAAACGATTGTGTATTGACCTCTGTTATGTGATATGATAGTCATGAAAATAAAATCTTACTAACTTTATCACGTATTTTTACACATCACAGGCGTACTGTTTAAGGCGCGGCCCCACCGCGGTGCACGGAGAGACTACGCACGTGTATTAAGCTTCGCTTTGGAAGAAAATGTATGTGGTTGTGTCCACTGCAACCCACGGAGAGGCTACGCACGAATTGACGTCATTGATACATGCGTGGCTTGCTCGAATAGGCGGTTACATAGCTCAACGCTGTCAACGTGGGTCTACGTTTCCACGTGGGTGTACTCCATACACGAATATGACCGTCGACTACGTACATACAGCTCACTTATCGCAGCGTAGCCTCTCCGTGCGCCGTGCCACGCTATACATAGTCGTGTGTCGTATTCGTGTATTCCAGTGGAAACGTAGACCCACGTTGTCAAACAAATGAATACACGCAGCTAAAATGCGCCGCATGCCCGTGCACAGCATGCACCGCGGTGGGGCCGCGCCTTTATTCAAACACCTAAAAACTAGTTGGGGCTATTTTTATAATATAGCTTTTTAGTACGTTCACGTAACAAAGTTGAAAATATACTTCTATCATGTAACGAGACTAACAGTTTAAATTTTAAGTATTGTAACAATATTATTGCAAGTTACTGCAAACTTGCTAATTAACACAACGTACAGGTTTTCATTATAACTGCCGCGAAACTTAACAAGAGTTACCGACTTTCATTTGTTAGCAGTGTTTTGTCTGTTGAATCGTTGTAATGACGCCAGAACATCAAGACACTGCAACCTTTTCTTGAACTTTATTCCCGAAGCATAAGGTTCAATGTCGATTGGGATAATTTTACATCTTGTTTTGATTTATGTGCTGGCGTCCAAAACATTTGTAGCGTCAAACATTGACTTTGAAACGGGCATTTTCTTGTTACCTACATATATTTTTGGATGTTATTTTTTTATGTATTTCATGAAAGTGAGTAGGTAATCCATATTTATGTGTACAAATACACAAATTACATGCACATGGTCTTTGTTTGACGGAGGAGTCATACTGATGAAAAAAAGGGCGACTAGACTACTTGCGAGTGCTCAAAAGTTTACCCATACGCAAAAAACAATAACCCCAAAAATCATACTTATAAAAACCGGCCAAGTGCGGGTTGGACTCGCGTACGAAGGGTTCCGTACCATCTATGAAAATAGTAAGTACAATAGGAATGGTCAAGTGTGAGTTAGTCAAATTGCACATTATTTATAATAGATCGCGCTACTAGTATACAATTTTGCAATTAATTAATATAAATCAACAGCCTTAATAATATTTTTTTTAATTTTTAGTATTTGTTGTTATAGCAGCAACGGATATACATCATTTGTGAAAATTTCAGCATTCTAGCTATCACGGTTAATGAGATACAGCCTGGAGACAGACAGACAGACAGACAACGAAGTCTTAGTAATAGGGTCCCGTTTTACCCTTTGGGTACGGAACCCTAAAAACCATGAAGCTTCATTAATACAGACAAAAATCTGCGGAAAAGTATACAAAAACAAGTATGTATTTTATATAATATTTATCGAATATTACATCGTTTCCAATAAGAGTCGCCCTAATGCTCAATAAAACGGTATCGATATTGATACCGCTTCATTGGACAAACACGAAAATATCGAATTCATTAATATTTATGAATGAAATGATGGAGAAAGGTACTGAATTGTTATCGTAAGAGTGTGTACTGAGTATCGAGTGAATCGTTTGTGCGAATAATTGAGTCGTATAACNATCGTAAGAGTGTGTACTGAGTATCGAGTGAATCGTTTGTGCGAATAATTGAGTCGTATAACAATCATTGTTCAAATTATTGAGAGGAATCAAACAAAGCTACAATGATCACAATCATCTGCCTAGCCTTTTCCCAACTACGTTGGGGTCGGCTTCCAGTCTAACCAGATGCAGTTGAGAACCAGTATTTTACATGGAGATACTGCCTGTCTGACCTCTACAAACCCAGTTACCTGGGCAACCTGGCACCCCTTGGTAAGACTGGCTGTCAGACTTTCTGGCTTCTGACTACCGTAAACGTCAAAGATGTTCAAATGACAGCCGGACCCACCAGTATCGTGCCTTACGAAACACGAAGAACTCGTTATGACAACGATGGTCACCCATCACGACCGACCCGCGCCAAGCGTTGCGGATCAGATCGATCTATCCGCGCCGGCTCTCTGTGTCCTAGCTACAAAGCTCTTCGCGTAAGTGGCATGCGTTGCTTCCTAAAGGGTTTAAAAAATTATAGCCACTTCCTAGTTTCACATTCTCCCAAGAAACTATTTCCCGTAGCCGGATAAAAGTAGCCTAGTACTTCTTTATAAAATGGGCATCCAAACATTTTTCTCCTAACCCTAGTTTCAGACATGCGGGAATCCGCCGTGTTTTTGTGGCGTAACGCGTGCTTATAATCTGAACGACTACTTAACATACTCATACAAATAAGACACGCGCGATTTCAGAATCGCATTGGAAATTGCGCGGTTCCTGCCGTTTGCTGAATGGGTACCTTAAGACTAGTGCATATTAAGCAAGCCAACTCTTTAGCTTATAATATAGAGCAGATAATTCCCAAACATCTATTTAAGGTAACACTTAACAACATCAAAATAAATAAACAAGGAAAAACAAATAAAAACGTCCATCGTAAAAGGGCTTCTCAAATTAAATAACAAGCGGCCACACGCTCCAAACGAGGCCCTAACTGGAGCCACTATCAAAAATAGATTGAAAGCGAGTCCTTCAAACCGGACTACGCTATTTTAATTATACGTGAGAAGGGACCAAGACTCTCACCTCTTTTTTAATAAACATGCCTGACTGAAATCGGGGACTTTTTGCTGCCTGGATATTGTAGTACTTGGCTGAATAAGTTGCACATTTATCGAGGTAAGATTTGTCTTATTGGACTTTATAGACAATTACAATTCAATATCATCGACTACTCTATGCTACTAAATTATTGTAAAGAGAAGGTATATCTTAATGTATTGGCTCGAAAGACAGACGGACAGCAGGTCACGATAATAACGAACAGTCAAATTAGATAAGGTTGAAAATACTATTGCGAAATTGACAGATTGTGGTAACTGAGTGCTTCGTCTTACTAACAGATTTAAAAAAATTCTCTCTGTTGGGTAACTAGACTATCCTGAAGTAACATCGGCTATATTTGTCCTGGATACGCGAGAATACGGGTGAAACCGCGGGAAATACCGCTAGTCTGGATAAATGACTGTTAGGTGTTTAATGTAAAAACGCGCATTAAAACCCATTCATATAATTAATTGAAAAAGACGCTCTTATTGTTGCCCTATTCTATAAATGTATTGATTACTTGTTATTATATTAGTGTAACTTAACTAAAGGGTTTTGAAACTAAGCTAATTACGTGCCGATTTTTTAAAATTATTTTTTTAAAGCATGAAGAAAATTCTTTCACTTCCAGTTCTTTTCAAGTCTAAGAACGAAACGCTCTCGCTTTGTGAGTGCAAGGACCTGGTAAGCAATGGAATTCTGCGAGCGAGTTCAGTCGGCAAATCCTATTTATGAGAATTCACTTTATATTGCCCCATTGTAAATGTCGTCAGTCGGTATATGGCGAAAAGTTAAATTTAAAAGTAGTTTTTAACATTAGACTATTTAATTATTTCTCGAGGAATGGGCTTTCCTTCTCATGGAGAAGAAATGATAAGATGATGTGTCCTAGCGACTGTTGGCAACTGCGGCTGTTCTAATAATAAAAGATATAACATACTTAGTGCACAAGCATTTGCGCAGAACACAAGGTGCACTTCCCTATTCCCCACTCTCATAACCCGATGTGACCCGCCCATCCGACAAGAAAATTGATAGCTAAATATTTACAATATCAAATTATTGACGTACTTAATTTTTTAAGACCAAAGCCCTTACTATATAATGCTGAAAATTCTGAACAAACCGACAGACTGATTTTAAAATCGGTACACCAGACACATAGTCTTGAGCCTGATTATGCGGGAATTCTCATCGACCTTGAGTGTTCACCATCATCTGCCTACGCCTTTCCCAACGTACGTTGGGACACGGACTTTCAGTCTAAACCAGATGCAGCTGAGAACCAGATATGGACATTGCCTGTGCTGACCTCCACAAACCAGTACCCCGGGCAACTTGCACCCCTTGTTGTGACTGCTGGCTTCTGCACTACCCGTAAAGAACTGCCAAGATGTTCAAATGACAGCGGGGACAGGATTCCTAATTGCTAAAATTAGCACCATTAGAGCAAACAAATCATTGAACATGCAAGTGCTCAACCGTTTGACATGAATGATGAATTTAACTTACTCTTACAGCACTGAGATAAGTGTCAATAAGTACTATGTTTCAACCGGGTCTCAATTAAGAAAGGTCAGGAAAACATTATACTCAGATGCATTAACCAGTATGCTAAGAGGCAAGCAATGCATCAGAACATTATAGGTTGCAAAATTGTTCATTAGTCAAATGTATCCTATCGTACTTCGAACTAAATTATAAAACCTAGCTTCTGCCAGCGGTTTCACCCGCGTCCCGTGGAAACTACTCGGCGACCCGGATATAAAGTAGCTTATAGCCTTCCTCGTTAAATGGGCTATATTAATACTGAAAGAACATTTCAAAAATCGACAAGTAGTTCCTGAGTTTAGCGCGTTCGAATAACAAACGCTTCAGCTTTATAATATAAGATATAGTGAAATTTTGTGGAGTATGATGCATGTGATGGTGTATGTATTGAATGTAGTTGTTCCCTTTCAACAGAAAAAACTGCCAGACGGATTTGATCGAAACCTTGGCAGTATATAGCCTATATAAATAGAATAACATAAGGTTACTTTTATACGGTATGGGAAGTATTCCTCGGAAAGACGAGATAAGAAACCGCTGGCGAAGAGCTAGTTATAACATACAAACAACCTCCTAGGCCTGCGGATAGACGTGATGGCAGGTAATAGTAGTTGGGTTGAGAACACATGTAAGGAGTTGTGTAACACTTATTCCAAAACCTAGATTTTTGGTTTGACAATGTATATTATTACTAGCTCCGCCCAGCGTCACCCGCGTCTCCGTAGAACTTAACTCGCCACCCGGATAAAAAGGTAGCCTATAACCTTCGTCTGATCAAATGGGCTATCTAACACATTGAAAGAATTGTTTCAAAATCGAACAGTAGTTCCTGAGATTAGCGCATTTCAAACCAAAACAAACTCTTCAGCTTTATTCAATATAATAAGATACATCGAAAATTATTAAGAATGAATATTACAAGTAAAAAGGTATCTGATTTTCATTCGCCTGTAGCAGGACTGAAAAAAATATTGTTAGAATATCAGTTTTTGCAGCAAATACGGAATGTAATGAATAACATTTCGGAATTCAATATTCGTAGAATAGCCGAAGCCGAGGCGCCGAATATTTTGAGTAACAATATTTTATTAAATATTCTTACAAGTCGAACAATAAGAAAAACACTGCCAAGGTGAGTTGACTCGCCACGAAGGGTTCCGTACGTTATCTATGGAAAAAATGAAGGTATCTATTGCCTACAACTAGCCAAAAATACCAAACATTTTTCTTGCAGCAAAAAATAACTTTGTTTCATACAAATATAAGAATAACAAAGTTATAAATTTGCACGTCTCACACTTTATTGGTATGGGGACCCATATAATTATACATATTTTTTATTTGTCATACCCATACTATTGAAACATGCTTGTCATGTCACATAGGCATTGTAGATGAAGCCCACCACAAACCTCGGAGTTAAAGTGTTTGAATTTGTACGATATCTGTTTGTTACAACTGATTGAGATCAATATCATGATTTTCACAAATTGTACTAAGGATAATATTGCTCCGTCCGTATCGGATGCCGTCCCATTCGGTTTAAAGTGAGGGAATAGAGGTGCGACCTGAGTCAGCGCAAATGCGTTTGCAACTTATAATATGTCCTGCGCACTGGCTGTATTCCTTATATGAGAACAGCCGTCCTGCCATAGTCGGCTAGTTACGCCATCATCAGTTAAGGATAATATTGTCGTATTCAAAATTATTGTTTTTTTCTTAAAACAACGTTAATAGCTTACGTATTAAAAGATAGTAGAGAACTTAGCAACCTGACGGCTTTGTCCCGCTTCATGTATATTTGAACTTGTCTATTCGTGAACTTCTGAAAAAAATCCCAAGTGCAGTTTTTGTATTTATCAAAAACATGACACACAGACTTGGAGGATTTTGTCTATATAATTATTTATACTGAATTAACGATTACATAAACACAAACCTTAAGTCCAATAAAAACAGATAACAACTAAAACAGGCTCTAAAATACATGAAACACATTTCAATCGAACGATTCGACTATCAACGTCTATAACAGAAGAGAAAAACCACTTAACAACAATATCAAATCCATAAAAGAAATCCCGTCGATATAATTCTGAGCTAACAATATAGTCGGAAGAGCTGGTAATCTGTAGACCCAAATAGGTTGCCATCTTTAGACTTCCACCCAGGAAAGAAGAAAGTCTAATTTTCCCCGATTTTGGAGCTCTAACCCCAGATAGTTCAAACTTTTTTCATTTATTAATAATATATTTTACTTCAAACTATAGAAAAAAAACTTAATTTGAAGCCTCTTTGTTGCCATGTAATATGTCTCTTATCGTGAATTATTCGACTGATAGGGGAGCTTCAAATATTGAAGTCGGTTTTTTTAAGTTACATTCGATTCGTATTTATATATTTTTTATTTTATTTACAAATCGAAAAATCGGACATTAATTTCATCCGAGTCTTTCCGGACCACCAATTAAACCCCACACCAGACGCTTCCAACGACCTACAAAATAGACAAATCGGGAAATCGGAGTATATTGGCAAACCCTAACCCCAAGAGGAGTTTTAAGCAGAACGCACGAACACTTAAGCTGTTAGACTTAGCTCCGGACTATAAATTTCATACAACCTAAACTTAATTAGTGTACCGGGACTCTGGTGATGTTCGACTGAAAAGTTTCGAAACTTTCCAGTCCATTTTATTTATGGATTAAAAGTTGTGAAGTTTTTTAGCGGCAGCTATAAATATTTATGGAGTTCGTCGAAGTTTTTATTTAGTATCCTTTAGATTTGTAAGAATTGATATGCCTTTTAATTACAATCGTTTCTCGTATGTAGAAGAAATTATATTAAAGGTATAATTTTTCATGTTTCCAACTATAGTGAATAAAAAAAAAGTGAAAATAGAAATAATTGATGAACTTCAACTTTATTTACTTTACGCTACACAGTTTCAAGCTCTCTTACCATATACCTCTTGTATCATTAGTGCTGCCGTGCTGTGTGTAGTTAAAAAATAGGGTAAGGTTAATAATAATTTTTAATCATTGTTTTTTTTTCCTAAATTTCTAAAACACCAAAAGTATCCACTACCGCAACTCAGGCCCCAAGATACAGGCGAGCCTAGTTTGGACCACTGAATGACTAATGATCAACTTACTTACAACAAGTACTTAGTTATAAGTACATTATAAGTTCTTAATTGTGAAATTTCGTGTAACAAGTTGATTAATAAACAATTATGCTTATTCTTAAATTATCTTAATAAGTGTAGATGTTCTATATGTTGTTGTGTATTAAATGTGTGGATTAATAATCTATATCTATCTATAATATAATAAATATAACAACCTCATGTCTATACATTAAGATATTAAAGAAAACTAAGATGGGGGACTTCTACAACCACAGAACGCCAAAATATGATTTAAAAAAAATTTTGTCTGTCTGTCTGTTTGTTGTCCGCTTTTCACGCAAAAACTACTGGACGGATTTTGATGAAACTTTTTGTTATATAGCTATTATCCTCGCTAACTATAGGCTATCTTTTTTTTTGAAATTCGCTTTTCAAGGGGTAAAAAGAAGGGTAATTTGTATGAAAAAACCGTCAGTATTTGAAAGCTAATACGATTAAAATGTAATGTTTGGCTATATTGTTTTAGAAATTAAGAAAGAGCCGGCGCAATAACTTATTTTTGAAATTCTGCCTTACCGGGGGAGAAAAGGTGGGGTTAATTTCTATTTAACTCCGTCCATGTTGAAGCTAAATCGATGAAATTAACTGCTTTACGTGAATACTAAGCTTTTTATGCCCTTCGTTTGGCGGTGACCTGTTTAAAACTCCCATAATAATCTATACTAATATTATAAAGCTGAAGAGGTTTGTGTTGTTTGTTTTGAACGCGTAATCTCAGAACTACTGTCCGATTTGAAAAATTCTTTCAGTGTTTAGAAGCACATTTAACGAGGAAGGCATAGG
>NWSH02000081.1:2357066-2372450 GCA_002382865.2 Heliothis virescens | reverse complement strand
GCTAGGAAGAATGTTACTTGTGAGATGACGGCAAATAGAAGAGAATGGAAGAAGAAAGCATGCAACGCCGACCCCAAATAGATTGGGATAAGGGCAGGAAGATGATGATGATGATGCTGTATTTTCTTTCCACTAATTACAGTAACATATTTACACTTAACAATACATAAATTAATACTATTTTCTTTCCTAAAAACCTATCTATATGTTGATTTGCTTACTAGAGATTTAATTTTGACATTAGCTCGATACAAATAATGTCAAATTTAATAGAGAACTGGCTACTACTATTCTTGTAGAATTAACTCGTTCTATGGGTAGGGAAATAATAATAAGTATGAGCCTTTTACAATGTAATTTATGTGTGAACTAGTAACTATTAACAGAACATTTCATCCCGAACCTAGTGGGTTACATAAACAAGATAATTTATTAAGATACACTCAGTTTATAAAGCATTTCACATAACCCTCTCTATAAGTTTCTCAAACCTGTTTAGTGCCTGATTATAAGCATTATTATTCAGCTNAACAAGATAATTTATTAAGATACACTCAGTTTATAAAGCATTTCACATAACCCTCTCTATAAGTTTCTCAAACCTGTTTAGTGCCTGATTATAAGCATTATTATTCAGCTACCGTCCAAAACTCTGTTGTTTCGGATACGCGTCCCGAAATATAATATTAAATCTGTCTACGGGACAGGACCTATGGTTTAGGCACACTTCACACGTTCCAATGGATGGCAATAAAAAAATGTTACAGTCTGAATGAGCTATGTGCGCGGGTTTATCGTTTTTTCGTTTTTGTATTGTATTTTTTGGTAAAAATGGAAATATTATTGTTTTACGCGAGCGGATAGTTAAATTTACTTTTGCGTAAAATTTTATGTATTTTTCTTGAGGTATCCTGTTGCCTATGACTAAGTTAATAGGTAATTTATAAACTTGTTGGTATGTATACAGACAACAGCACATCAAGTTACCACAATACATACATACTTGACTTGGAATATGGTCCTTTGAAAATGTACAGTCAATATTACCTATGACAGGAATAATTTGAACAGCTCTTAATGTTTGTGCTCTTCCTATGTGCAAAAAGCAAGTTCAAAAGATGAAAACATGTTCAAGTGTATTTGTGAGCAAATTCAATATTATCTGTCTTAATGCGTTAGTACCTACCTGAAAAACTTATCTTACGAAATCAACAATCACTTGAAACCTTCGCTCTCTCAATTATCTCTCATATAAGATTCACGAAGATAACAATTTGAACTGACGTGCTCTCGACAAGTTAAATTCCATTTCCCTAGACTTTTATATTCATATACCAAGTTTTGTAAACTCGATAAAATCGACAATCGAACGCTAAATTTGGAGAGAAAACTTCGGCAAACAGTGGAACATCGAGCGAGCAAAAAGACAGAAAGAAAAAAACCGGCCAAGTGCGAGTTGGACTCGCGCACGAAGGGTTCCGTACCATTATCTATGAAAAAAGTACAGTAGGAATGGTCAAGTGTGAGTTACTTAAGTTGCACATTATTTCTAATAGATGGCGCTACTAGTATACAATTTTGCAATTAATTAATATAAATCAACAGCCTTAATATTTTTATTTTAATTTTTATTTGTTGTTATAGCGGCAACGGATATACATCATTTGTAAAAAATTCAGCATTCTAGCTATCACGGTTAACGAGATACAGCCTGGAGACAGACAACGAAGTCTTAGTAATAGGGTTCTGTTTTACCCTTTGGGTACGGAACCCTAAAAAAGGAAAAAAGTATGTCTTGCAAAAGATACGTAAAAGTTTATTTCCAGATATACATGTGTTATTCCGCACATGTGCCCAAATAGATTCCTAAGGACGTATCAGCTTTGATATAAGTTTCTTTTTGCTATCATAATATTTGAATTGATTCTTGCCTCGTTTGTTTTTGTGAGCCATATCTTTGGTCGGGAATATTGGCTTATCTAACGACTGAGTTATATTTAGTACCTCTCTCTCATCTTTTATTAAAATATTTACTTTTACTAGTGATTTCGGAAACATTTTGGAGAGGTATTGCTTATGCCATAATGCTATAAAGAGGTTACTGATTTTTATTTTTTAACTGTTAGTCAAAGCTACATTAGTTCTTGAAAGTTCTACGAGTATATAAATGCAATACAATGCTGGTGTATTTGTGCAATTGAAGGTTCAAAAAGACATTCGAGGTTTTGCTACTTCAAAATTAGCAGTTTCAGTAGGTATTATTTATTGAGTGCCAGTAAGTACCAATAGGTACCAATAGGTAATAAAACTCTAAAAACAGTGCCGAAATGACACAAATCCTTATAACACTACCTTAGTGTAATGTCTTCATAGCTATTCACAGCTATCATTCAGAAACAGGACTTCCTCCACCCATAATTCATGGTCAGTAAGTTGTGATTATACCCTGAGGATCGGAAAGCATCCAGCCTTGGAGGTTTCCTTATTAATGTCTACTGGGTTCGACCTCTTGTTTACTTGAAGTAGTTTGAATGATTCTGTTAGAAATATAAATTGAGTTTTTTGTTATTTATTGTACAAACTAAATCACATCAAGTCATCACAATCTGTCAAATTCTGCAATCGATTTTCAACCTTATCACAATGGAGGTAGGTTAGTGTTTGACTGGTAAAATTTGACAGATTCGTTTACGGTGACCTGCTGTCGTCTGTACGCCAGCTTATTCGTCCATAGTTTCTCAAGTAATCTTCGTAATCTAATGGTTTATATGTTACAATATCACTTATTGCCACTCATACATAACTGGTACTAGTCCTGACATAAAAAAATAGGTATCAAAAAACGTGAGGATCGAGCAAAATAAGAAATAAACTATTGTATGGTCAAATTGTATTTCAAACCATCCGAGAACCCATTTAAATGTTAATATGTGCATACAGAATTGCAATCAAATCAATCCAGCATCATAGTAGAAATTAAGTGACTAATCCCCATTTTACTCAACAACACAGATGTCCGTATTTTCTAAAACTAACTAAATTGTTTACTTTGAATATTCAAATTGTGAAATTCACAGTAAACCATAATTTAAGAGAAGTTTATGTAAATCGTAATGCCCAAAACACGATCATAAGAATTCCATATATATAAATTAAGATAAATTATATTATTCATCCAAATTATCAAAAGCGAACTTCAAATGGTTTTCAATCCTTATTTATTTAATGAGCACAATATCCAATTCCTGTCTATTGGCAAAGCTCTTGGAGCGAAGCGCCCTTCGCAAACGCTCTCTGGTGTCGGGTTACGTTTACGAAGACAGATGGCGACATGAAGTGCAAATGAACCACTATTAAGGAGTAGTTGCATCGTGTTACTGGTTGACAATGCGTGTGTCAAATTTGGAGAATATAGTTGAATCAGTGACTACTAGCCGATTTCTGTATCCTGACCATCCGTAATTTTGCGATAAGAGATTAAAGTTTAACATACATCTATACTAATACCTATTATGAAGAGGTAAAATTAGCTCCATTGCTGTATGGCAAACCTTGACCCTGGACTTCTGAAACTCTGTAAGAGACCATGTTTGCGCACCGTAGGTTTAATACCCATTAATAATTATAATATCTTTAATACCCATACCCACCCACAGTGACAGTCGGTCCCGTAATAGTGTCATCGACGTAAAAAAAAGCGTGCGAAATTTGAAGAGTTCTCTCAATTTCTCCAGGATCTCATCATCAGATCCTGGTCTCCTTACCATGGGACCACCTGTGAAGTATACCCTTTCAAACAAAAAAAGAATTTTGAATATCGGTCGAGCCATCTTCGAGTAATCGGTTAACATACATAAAAAAAAATACGATCGAATTGAGAACCTCCTCCTTTTTGGGAAGTCGGTTAAAAAGACGAATTCGGATAGTTGACCTGCTGTCATCTGNCTTACCATGGGACCACCTGTGAAGTATACCCTTTCAAACAAAAAAAGAATTTTGAATATCGGTCGAGCCATCTTCGAGTAATCGGTTAACATACATAAAAAAAAATACGATCGAATTGAGAACCTCCTCCTTTTTGGGAAGTCGGTTAAAAAGACGAATTCGGATAGTTGACCTGCTGTCATCTGTACTTATGAAACCAACAACTCCCTCCGAACCCTTAAACCTTGGGAACAGATAAGAGATAAGACTCAAGTTAAACAAGTGTGCAATGAAAACTAATAACTCTTGGCTTGGACGCTAACTCCAGCAGAGCCATCGGAAGATAAAGTTTGTGTGATAAAGAAATATACGGACATTGTTTGTCTCTGAGTATTAATAAGAGCAAGTGGGCTAAAAGTTAATACGTATCATTATTTTTTTCTGGTTCGAATTGTAATACCTAATTGCTAGCTGTGACCAACTTAAATATACAGTATAATCTCACAAAACCGGAGGGTGCCGGATTATTGCAATGTTCGGATTACTGGATTATAGTGAAAAAATCATAAGTAATGAATAAAAGAAAGTATTTCATAACACGTACGTACATGTAAAATTACTTAATTTTTAAATAATCCTTTATTATATTAGGCGTCTGTGGAGGTGCCAGATTATTGGACGTGCCGATCTATCGAAGTGCCGGATTAGTGAGATTATACTGTATAAGACTGAAAGGTGACTGACGGACATAGTGAATAGTGATCTATGAACGTGCAGCCCAAACCACAAGATGCAGATATAAGTTTTAGTAGTTTTGGTAGGCTGAGAAAGAATTTCCCGAAATTCCCATGGGAACGGGATTTTAAGATTTGTGCGGGCGAAGCTCCTGGCAGAAGTTAGTCGTTTATAAATTGTATATATCGGTCCACAGTTACAAAGAAATAATTTTGAAACTTCATACATGGAAATAAATAGTTTTAAGTGGTACGGAAGTACTTAAACTCGGCAAGCCTGTATACTGTATATTTATTCGTCATATTCAGAATGCTAAATATTTTTTCAATGAACATATGTTTCTTGACTAACTGGAGGCCAACCGCCATCCAAATACCACGAATTAAAATATGAACTACTTACCAATGGTGTGGAAGTCTAAGTAGTAAAAAAAATATTATAGCCAAAAGAATCATTAAAAAGATAAAAAAATATAAAAAGTAATTTATTCAAAGTAGGCTGAAAATCAGCACTTTTTGAAGGTCAATTTTACAAAAGACAACCCCCAAAACGGCCGCCCTTCACCACATCCTATGTGTTTTTGCTGGGAACAAGAAATGGTGGAACAAACTCCCCAGCAAAATAAACTCCCCAGCAAAATAAACTCCCCAGCAAAATAAACTCCCCAGCAAAACAAACCCCCCAGCAATTAAAACGACTACAACTCTCAGAAAATCTCTTAAACCCTTCACTTATTCATACCCCATGTTATCTTAGTGCAATAACACAACTTCTGAACAGACAAATGCCAGATATTTTGACAAACTGTTATAGTCATAGTGTTTCAAACTTTTTCTATTAAAAACTAAGTTTTAATCAAAGTTATTGCTGTTCAGTATAGTTCGAAGAATTTATTGCAGCAGTGAAAGTGTCGCAGACTTAAGTATTCAATTGAGTTAAGCAGACGCTTAGGAAAGGTGAATATAGAATTACACTAACTATTCTCTGCGGTTGCACTCGCGTCTCCAAGGCACAGATTCTCGCACCCAGATAAAAAGGAGCCTTTTTCGGCTCTAGACTATATCATCTGCCTAGCCTTTTCCCACTTCCTACGTTGGGGTCGGCTTCCAGTCTAACCGGATGCAGCTGAGTACCAGTGTTTTACATGGAGCGGCTGCCTGTCTGACCTCCACAACCCAGTTACCCGGGTCCCTTTGGAAAGACAGGTTGTCAGACTTTCTGGTTTCTGACTACCCGTGATTACTATCAAAGATGTTCAAATGACAGCCACCAGTTTATTGTGCCTTCCGAAACACGGAAGAACTCGTTATGACAAAATGGTTACCCATCCACAGATCGACCGCGCCGAGCGTTGCTTAACCTTATGATCGATGGATCCGCATTGCTTTGACTTACCCACGAGCTCTTCTTCGGCTCTAGACTATATGTTTTCCAAATTTAATTTAAATGGCTTCAGCGGTTTTGACGTGAAAGCATGACAGTCAGAATGTTACCGAATTGCTCATGAACTTTTCAATCTTATCTCTTTGGAACAGAATAATATACAAGAGATTTTAATGCCAGCACAAACACGAAATTAGCGTCTAATTTTAGTGTTGTGATTATTAGAGTAGCGTCGCACTCAGACATAAAATGATACGTTCCTAGAAGCAAGTTATTAGCGCTTAGCATGGGAGGTGGCAAGCGTAACGTGGTAGCGTTTACATTTCACCAGCACTACATAACTAAAGCTGGTATTAAGCCTGATGTTGGGCCATTAGAAATGGGAAAGCTTAAAACTTATTTCATTTAAGCAATGTTTAAATAGTGATGATGATGATGATGATGATGTCCTCCTAGACGTTTCCGTCGACGGCGACACCCTGGCATATACCGGCAAATTGGTTTCTTTCATGGGCTCGGATGTGACTAGCCAAACCAAATTTTGCCTTAAACAGTACACACTGTGTGGCACTGTGATTCACACATCTCACNTTAAATAGTACACACTGTGTGGCACTGTGATTCACACATCTCACATCACACTGTGAGTCACAGTCTGGACACAGTCACAGTCAGGTCTGAGATCAACCATAAAACTCACGTGTGATGGTCAACACTTTAATGTTTAGAACAACATATCATAACAAACACAAAAAAGATTTTTTACTCTCAAAAATGAGAATATTTCATTAGGTAAAATTTTAAGTTCTTTATATTTTCTTTTGAAACAACTTTAGGTTATTAACTGTTAGACGTGGATTTAATGGCCGACCAGACGCCATCTTTTAACTTTTGCAATTTATTCTTATGCACCTGTTTTGTCCAAACCATTTATTTATGGAAACTCTGAGNTGACTGACGGACATAGTGAATAGTGATCTATGAACGTGCAGCCCAAACCACAAGATGCAGATATAAGTTTTAGTAGTTTTGGTAGGCTGAGAAAGAATTTCCCGAAATTCCCATGGGAACGGGATTTTAAGATTTGTGCGGGCGAAGCTCCTGGCAGAAGTTAGTCGTTTATAAATTGTATATATCGGTCCACAGTTACAAAGAAATAATTTTGAAACTTCATACATGGAAATAAATAGTTTTAAGTGGTACGGAAGTACTTAAACTCGGCAAGCCTGTATACTGTATATTTATTCGTCATATTCAGAATGCTAAATATTTTTTCAATGAACATATGTTTCTTGACTAACTGGAGGCCAACCGCCATCCAAATACCACGAATTAAAATATGAACTACTTACCAATGGTGTGGAAGTCTAAGTAGTAAAAAAAATATTATAGCCAAAAGAATCATTAAAAAGATAAAAAAATATAAAAAGTAATTTATTCAAAGTAGGCTGAAAATCAGCACTTTTTGAAGGTCAATTTTACAAAAGACAACCCCCAAAACGGCCGCCCTTCACCACATCCTATGTGTTTTTGCTGGGAACAAGAAATGGTGGAACAAACTCCCCAGCAAAATAAACTCCCCAGCAAAATAAACTCCCCAGCAAAATAAACTCCCCAGCAAAACAAACCCCCCAGCAATTAAAACGACTACAACTCTCAGAAAATCTCTTAAACCCTTCACTTATTCATACCCCATGTTATCTTAGTGCAATAACACAACTTCTGAACAGACAAATGCCAGATATTTTGACAAACTGTTATAGTCATAGTGTTTCAAACTTTTTCTATTAAAAACTAAGTTTTAATCAAAGTTATTGCTGTTCAGTATAGTTCGAAGAATTTATTGCAGCAGTGAAAGTGTCGCAGACTTAAGTATTCAATTGAGTTAAGCAGACGCTTAGGAAAGGTGAATATAGAATTACACTAACTATTCTCTGCGGTTGCACTCGCGTCTCCAAGGCACAGATTCTCGCACCCAGATAAAAAGGAGCCTTTTTCGGCTCTAGACTATATCATCTGCCTAGCCTTTTCCCACTTCCTATTTTGGGGTCGGCTTCCAGTCTAACCGGATGCAGCTGAGTACCAGTGTTTTACATGGAGCGGCTGCCTGTCTGACCTCCACAACCCAGTTACCCGGGTCCCTTTGGAAAGACAGGTTGTCAGACTTTCTGGTTTCTGACTACCCGTGATTACTATCAAAGATGTTCAAATGACAGCCACCAGTTTATTGTGCCTTCCGAAACACGGAAGAACTCGTTATGACAAAATGGTTACCCATCCACAGATCGACCGCGCCGAGCGTTGCTTAACCTTATGATCGATGGATCCGCATTGCTTTGACTTACCCACGAGCTCTTCTTCGGCTCTAGACTATATGTTTTCCAAATTTAATTTAAATGGCTTCAGCGGTTTTGACGTGAAAGCATGACAGTCAGAATGTTACCGAATTGCTCATGAACTTTTCAATCTTATCTCTTTGGAACAGAATAATATACAAGAGATTTTAATGCCAGCACAAACACGAAATTAGCGTCTAATTTTAGTGTTGTGATTATTAGAGTAGCGTCGCACTCAGACATAAAATGATACGTTCCTAGAAGCAAGTTATTAGCGCTTAGCATGGGAGGTGGCAAGCGTAACGTGGTAGCGTTTACATTTCACCAGCACTACATAACTAAAGCTGGTATTAAGCCTGATGTTGGGCCATTAGAAATGGGAAAGCTTAAAACTTATTTCATTTAAGCAATGTTTAAATAGTGATGATGATGATGATGATGATGTCCTCCTAGACGTTTCCGTCGACGGCGACACCCTGGCATATACCGGCAAATTGGTTTCTTTCATGGGCTCGGATGTGACTAGCCAAACCAAATTTTGCCTTAAATAGTACACACTGTGTGGCACTGTGATTCACACATCTCACATCACACTGTGAGTCACAGTCTGGACACAGTCACAGTCAGGTCTGAGATCAACCATAAAACTCACGTGTGATGGTCAACACTTTAATGTTTAGAACAACATATCATAACAAACACAAAAAAGATTTTTTACTCTCAAAAATGAGAATATTTCATTAGGTAAAATTTTAAGTTCTTTATATTTTCTTTTGAAACAACTTTAGGTTATTAACTGTTAGACGTGGATTTAATGGCCGACCAGACGCCATCTTTTAACTTTTGCAATTTATTCTTATGCACCTGTTTTGTCCAAACCATTTATTTATGGAAACTCTGAATGACAAATATTTTTACAGATGAATCTAAATGTTCATTTGAAACTTTCATTCACTGTGATTTAAAATTAAAGTCTATTCATACTGATTTTGAATGTTTAATGAACTGAAATAAAATATTATTTATGATTTTCTGATATTCTGATTCTCTTTATTAGCTTTTCTCAGAAATATTTTTATGTGAAAATAATAAGAGGCAGCTTACCTGTACTTAAAATTGAACCGAAATATTTTCTGGCATTTTACCAAGTCATTACATCAAAAGTATTGAAGAATCTGCATACTTATATCTGTTTAATTAAAATTATGGCTGCCACCTACGTACGTAGCTTATCTACTTAAGTACAATTCATCCTCTTCACAGCCTCATTAAATATTAATATCTACTAATTAATTAACTCATAACATTTCATAAAGAAGATTTATGTACAAAGAAAATGTAATTTAATTCAGAAATATTAATTTTGTTAAAACGACTGATTAAAATTAATAACTGGCACCTAGTTCAATTAATTCCAATGCGTTTCAAAATTTTGAAAATTCTCTTTAACTGGCTCTATGGATTTAATTAATCGCCCTATTCAATAATTCCAAAGAGAACAGTTTATTTTAAACCTTTTTAATCTGAGTTCAAACACTAACCGGTTAATTCTCAATCCTTTGTGCCCACGTATTAACACTCAACCCCTAAGTAAATATGCTCTAAGCAAATATTAATCAAGCTCCAACATTGTACTACGCCGTAGCAGTTAAGCTCTACGTAGGGACGCTACGATAGCGCTACGACGTAGCCTGCGTAGCGAGATGGCAGGATGAAATTTCGGTGAACGTTTATTAAGGCAATTTGTTTCATGTGAAGGCTGTGTTGGAATGCTATTATTCTATGAAAGTACAAGTCACGTTATAACGTTGTTTTGTTGTGAGTAAAATCGTTTTATAATTAATATTAATGTGTGCACGTTACTTGAATGGTTTAAAGATAGTATGTACTTATTTTTGGGCATCCATTTAATTTTGTGTTTGAATCATTCATACAAAACACAACACAAAAAACAATCAAAAAAGCCATAAACGAATTTACAATTCCGCAACATTTTGTTCAAACGACTTTCAAAGTAGACACAATTAATTTTAGTATGGAAGTCGTCTGACACAGCTGTGTCTGCTAACAATAATAATGTAGTTATCAGTAAGATAACTGGCAGATAGAGTAGGGTAATGTTTTTGATATCTGTTTGATGGGGGTCGATGGTAAGGGTTGCTGAAATTGATAATGTTTAGGTTATCTTTGGACCTTTCAGGTAGCTACGACGCTACGTGGCTTGAATTGCTTCGTATTGTTCTTTGAGAAATTGTTCAAGGTGTACAAAATAAACTTAGTGTGAATTAATTTGACACAGTTACAGATAAAGATAAAAGATAAAAACACATTTATTCAAAGTAGGCTGAATATCAGCACTTTTTGAAAGTCAATTTTACAAAAGACAGCCCCAAAACGCCCGCCCTTCACCTTCCTATGTAGTTTTGCTGGGAAGAAGGAAGGAAAAATTACAACGAAAAGTAGCATTGATATATATATATACTCGTATGATTATATCAATACTAATATTATAAAGAGGTGAAATTGTTTGTAAATTTTGTTTGTAGGGGGTAATCTCTGGAAGTAATGAACCGATTTAAAATATTCGAAAGCTACATTATCAACGAGTGCTATAGGCTATATTTTATCCGGGTACGGGCAGTAATTCCCACGGGACGCGAGTGAAACCGCGGGAAAGCTAGCCGTTTTCCCGTTGTAGATAATAAATTCTCTTCGTGCAATGAGTGGGCCATCATGTGGGGCCAAGTGGGTTCATTATTTGGGTTCTTGGGAAAAAACATCTATTCTACCAAAAAAAAAAATTACTTATTGAAAGCAATTCAAATCAATGAGAAATTTAGAAAACCAATACTGATGATAATTCTCTGTTAATGTTCGATTTCCGTAAAACTTTTGTTTAATGCTCGGACAAACAACAATTTAAAACTAAAATATACAATACTATATAGGATACCTACACACTATAAACTATTTAAAATAAAATAAAACTAATTCATATAAATCGCGCGCATGTCTGCAATCTGTCAAATTTCTTCAATAGATTTTCAACCTTGTCACAATAGTGGAAGGTTAATGTTCGATTGGTAAAATTTTACAGATTCGGGTAGTTTAACCCGCTGTCGTCAGTCTTTTTATCGTCCCACAACTTGGCGCAGCCCTTCTCTCATACAGAGAAGGATTCAGTATTAATCACCAAGCTTGTTCATCAAACTATAGTCTAAGTTTCCTCGAAATTTTATCTTTCACGTTTTTTTAAACAGCCATTGTTGTCTAAAATATACTAACAAAGTAAATAAAAATTTCGAACCCACCCACTCGTACTTAAGAGGTTGGTCCTTTAGGCCAATAGCTATACAAAAAAACAATTATAGTGTAAACCCAGAGGAAATAACAGCAATAATATATCTTCCTACCTTCATGATAACGATTATCAACAATGAAAGATCTAGAAAGGCAATACTGACCATTACCGATAAATATCGAGCTTATCCCAGAAACTATGGTCGTTGTTTCGACCCCTGTCAGGTGTCCCAAGTAATTTATGTGAAGTTGTGGACCCCTGTTTCTGTTCAACTATTAGCAAATCGACATTATTTAGTTCTGGCAAACTGTGGTTTATGACCCCTGGGTGTAGTAAATTGACTTTGAGGAGAATCTTCGACTGCCCATTTGAAATATTACATTTGTACATTAATAACTTAGCACTAGATAATTTTTAGCGTTTCATAACCAAAGGGTAAAACGGGACCCTATTACTGAGCCTTCGCTGTCTGCCTGTCTGTCTCCAGGCTGTATCTCATCAACTGTGATAGCTAGAAAGCTGAAATTTTCACAAATGATGTAATATATATATTAATTTGTGGTTTCACTCGTTTATTGTATGGGAGCCCCATACAATAAACGTGTGAAACCGCAAATTGTAACTTTGTTATTCATATATTTTGTATTTGCATCACTTTTTTTGGCACTAAACTAAAATTTTAATCTCGACTGCAATATTACAAAAAGAAATCTCATATCTTATTTTGTCAAACATTTTCATGGTTTCAAATAGGAAATACCATTTCACAAAAATTCCTTCAACGCGTCAATTTTAATTCACGAACAGCCTGCTCAAAATCTCCATAACCACGGCCTTTTTGTTTGAGAACTTATCGAGACACAGAGAACTGACGCCTCTGAGGGCTTTGTTTGTCACTGACCGGCAAAGGGCACCCCATGCAAGCTTGTAGGCTTGTAGCCCAACGTGCTTTCAATTATTCATGACTTCAAAGTTCTATTTTAGAAGACAGGTAGACCTTTTGGCAGTTTGATGCGCTTAACTTCGGGAATAAAGGGTAAAGGGTAAAGGTTCAATGTATAGTAAATTTTATGAATGATCTACTTTTTAATAATAGTTTTTCTCGAGGCGAAATAAAATTCGCCCTTTTTTAATGAACAACAATTGCATTTTAATATTATCTCAACTCGAGTTATCTTTTTATTGAGATAAAAATGTCAAACATTTCAAAATAAAGTGGTGCACTGGATTTTTTTTAATACATATTGGCAGAAGCTTAAACGACTTAAAAATTTCATGTAAAATTAATATTCATATTTTTGATGTTCAATACGATAGAATATTTAATTTTTAACCCACTAATGTATAGAGTGGTATTATCTAAGCAATAAATATTATATCAATAGCAAAAAATAATACCAATTGATATTTACATTTTGTCATCGATTTTTTTTTAATTGCTAATGGATGACAAAATAAACGTTTAGTTTTATGGTTTGAAGGGATTTTATTTATTTTTATGCATAAATTATAAAAAACACTTCAAACCAGTTTCTTACAAATATGATTTAAGGGTGGCTGCTTCGTTGGTCTAGTGGTCGCATAGCGCGACTGCCGATCACAGGTCTCGGGTTCGATTCCCGGGCCAGGCCGAAATCGCTTTGTGGGTTTTAGAAACTTTCATCAAGCAGCCTGGAGTTTGGAAGTTGGCGGTGTTACACCGCCGTGCCTGGGAGGGCACGTAAAGCAGGCGTCCTCGAATGCTACTAATAGCAGTCGTATATAAATCCACGTCAGAGGCCGTCAGGCGGATTTGAGAAAAACTCTGACACTAGGGCTTGCTAGGTGATTAAACCTGCAGCTCACTCAATAAGAAGAAGAAGGGTAAAAACATTTGGGGCTGAGAGTAAATACGAGTCGAGTCTGCGAAGTGCGATGACCCTAAATGTGGCGAAGATAAAAATCATATTATAAATGTTGGTAACTTAAGATATTTTAATGTTTGTGTTGTTAATTAAAATTATGGGTTAAAGGTAGAAAGATGAGCTAGAATTAAATCTTTTTAACCAAAAAACAAAAAAAAAAACAGCCTGTCAACTAAAAATATAACTAACGCGTATTAAATGGGTATCTGTTGTCGTTCATGCCGAATTTTCCTATTACTCACAACTTTATGGCCGCAATTAAAACTGTCTGTAGGGATAATTATTAAAATACCTAGTTTACTTTGTTAACGAGGTATAATGAAAATGTTACGTTACATAAAGTTGAACACTATCATTTATCTCACAACATTAGGTAAATATTATTCCATTTAATTTTCATCATAAAGATATTATACAGGATACAAACTCGATGACTTATTTTATAACATATTTTTTCCAAAACTCAATTAATTTTAAAACAAACTCCCACATTAAAAAAAGAAATAAAACAATTAAAAACCTTTCAACTCCAAATTGCTTCACGTCACCTTTGTGATTGTCCGAAGCTTCGTCCAAACCAACCATGACAGTTACACGTAAAACAATTTCGAAACAAAACAAGGAACTTTCTCGAACATTTCTAAACAAATTACGGAATGTAATGCAAGACGGCGGACTAATTAGTTGAGAGGTCCATAACCACTCATTTTCCACGTGCTTGGAAGGTGGGAGCAGTTAAAACTTTTAATGAGTTCCTTTTAAACTGTATACTTGGTGAAGATAGAAGAAAGCCTCGCTGTGGATGCTCGCTTTTCTCATTTCGATGAAATCTCCGGATTAAGGGAGTTAGGGAGTTATCCTTTGCGTTTGGGTGCTATGCAACTGGTGCTTTGGCTGCAATTGGAAAAATATTTAGGTAGTCGACACACCGAGGTATTGTTTTTTGCTCTCTTCAAGAAAGTAAAAACCGGCCAAGTGCGAGTTTGACTCGCGCATGAAGGGTTCCGTACCCCATCCCCCTTTATTTTATTTTTTCATTTCTAGTATTTGTTGTTATAGCGGCAACAGAAATACGTCATTTTTGAAAATTTCAGCTTTCTACCTATCACGGTTATTGAGATACAGCGTGGAGACAGACAACGAAGTCATAGTAATAGGGTCCCGTATTACCCTTTGGGTATGGAACCCTAAAAAGTAGTTTGTAAATTGTATAAATAAGAGATGTGTTTCATATTTCATATAATGATACAAGAAACACTTTAGTCAATTAGTTTGGGTACCATCATAAAATAACAACATATTATATCTCAAATCTAGACAGCATTTAAATTGATTGAGAAAATTGACTTCTAAGTAACAAAAAAGTTACAATGACAATATGCTTTAATTAACCGTGATATACTTTTTGATCAATAGAAAAACATACCAAATATATTTATAGATACAAAACAAATGCCATTAACTAAAAACCTTTTCAGTATCCAAATATTAAACTTAATTAAGAAAAACGAAGCTGAAAATTCACAAAAAGTTCTCACAATATCTAAACATTATTGTAGTAGAATGCTTGTTCACATCTCAGCGCGGANAAATATTAAACTTAATTAAGAAAAACGAAGCTGAAAATTCACAAAAAGTTCTCACAATATCTAAACATTATTGTAGTAGAATGCTTGTTCACATCTCAGCGCGGATTCTAGACGTCTGCACAAAGCTAACAAGTCGTTCACACACACTATATTAAGTCCCAACTTCAGTAACTGTGAAAACCTGGGATTAGACTGCACAACCATTTCATGTA